>JAIPRK010000544.1:77003-179370 GCA_025469195.1 Chaitophorus viminalis | reverse complement strand
CATAAAGCTCAAATTTGTATAAAATGTGTCAAAATCACTATAATTTGCAAGTTATTTTGTAGATAAAAATTCATAAAATTTTTTCTGTTTATACTTAAGATTCAAAATTTTGACACTAGTTTGTCTATAAACTAATCTTCAAAAATATATAAAAAAAATTCTATTGGACCCAAAGGAAAAAATGTATGACTGTTTTAAATTTAAATTTTTACGAAATTGCATTATGATTAAATTTAAATATAAAATACTATATTATTATACACACATTTTAGACAAACATATTAACTCCGTTCAGAATCGTTATTCGTATACAATAATATCTATTATTGCATTCAAATTTAACGAATACATTGTAATAATGACCTATCCTATAAACGAGGTACACTCCACCCCCAACTATACAGCAAAGCGAGGCCCACCCGTTCTTTTTTTTATTATTACTAATTTAACTTCATATAATATAAGTACAGAATATTAAATGTAAAATAATAAAAATTTACACCTACACCTTTAAGCTAAGCTTGTGGTGGTTTAGGGAGTTACAGTACGTATATGATTTAATTCATTTTCACATAAATTATGGACAATAATAATAATAAGTTATAAATACAATTATGAATAATTTATTATCATAATAATCTTATGAATTAGTTGATTGTGGTATTGCTTTTTCCGTACAAAGCTATAGTAGCAATCTCCAATGGAACACAGTTCATAAATATGTGGAGAAAATCGAAAAAAATAAAAAATAAAACCGTTAACTTAAACCATGACTATCATAGGACGGCCTAATCAGCAATAACGAAAAGTAGTACAACACAACTGTAAATATAGAAATTATATTTAAAACGAAGTTTAATATATTCTTATGGAATAAAATGGCTCACGAGTGCGCGTTTCGTTCAATTGCTCCCGGATGTATTATGTATCTACTGCGTAGTAGAGAATGTTTCGGCTAATGTTGTTATTATAACGACGTGTGCGCGTGTGAGCATTCTAATCGTGAGCGGAATGGGAGTGCGACGAAAGGCTGAATTTATACAATTTGTACCACGTGTGCGCGAGTGCATATGACAGATGTTACACAAAATTATTATAACGCGACGAGTGGCTGGCTAGTGGTTTTGTACGTGTTGATTGGTCGCAGCCACCAGTGAGTATGTGCGATATTTTTATTGTTATATTATAATCACACAGTCATCCCACGATTCTTGCGGTGCTCGGATCGGCGAAATAAAATTGGCCAAAGTTTTCGGCCACGGTTTTGCAAACAGCTTTTGCCCGTTGTCAAAACGCGGGTCACGCGCTGTTGCTCGGAATTTAAGAATATTTTTATTTTTTTCCATCACTTATATTGACTTTGGTAATTTCTTTTTCAAATAAAAGTGCTTCGTATATATACTGTACCTATGCGAGGTTATTGTCGACTCGAGTGTTCGTTCGCAACAAGCAAGTTTACTTCGGCTGAAATTATTACGAAACGTATACGCCGATAAAATCACGACACATGCGCGAATCTACCTACGTTTGTCGAATTCTTTTGGTTTTCTTGAAACTTGATAACGCTAGTGGACCGTGGCATAACCGTTTGACGGTAAAATGTAATTGGGATAGGAAAACAGAATATATTGAAGGTAGCAGACCTTCAAATCAATCCATTTACCATAGGCGGTAAAATGTAGAACAGCTACAGTAAAAATAAATGACATTACAAAATGTGTACGTGGAAAATCCAGGTCCGGTAAGTCTGTGCGTGAACTAACGCAAAAAATATCTGAAGATTTTGAATACTCTGTTCCGTGGTACGGGTCTTATCTATTCCACGCGTACTCAATTATCAAACGAGAGCGCGTGAAATCGAACTTTTATTTATTTGAAATAATTGTACGCATGAATGGTGCCCATGGAGAGTGACACGTGCTGAAGGCCACGGTCCCCGAGATTTTATTAATAATTCATTTTACGTTTGATATGAAATGAAAAACAACGTAAAATGTTTCTATAATTTTTAAGTTTATAAACTCAAAAAAACTTTATAATAAAAACAGAGCAAAAATATAAAAAAATCAAAATTTGTGAACAATTTGGCTTGACGTAACGCAAGTCCAATATAATATTTCGATTTCAAAGCCAAAAATGTTGTCAGATTAACGTCGTAATGCGCGAAATGTAGGTAAGTGGACGATTGATTGAGGAATAGTACACAGCGTGTAGCACCAGTTTAATATATTAATACAACTATTATGAAAAATATTACATAACATAATACGCAAGTAGAAGGGATTAATCGAGAGACATCTAAAACGGACTATGGATTACGTGTTGTTGGGACATTAGAATACAGTTGTTCTGACCATATAAGTTGTACCTATCTTGTTAAGCGTATTCACTCATACGTGGAAATATTTAATGCGAGGTTATTTCAGTGTTTTATGTACTTCGGTGGCTTGAGTTTGTGCAACTCAAGGTAATAATTTCACATAAAACCTCCTTTCGAATTTATTTTGCCAAACTATTACCAGCATACTGCAATTGCATAATATACTAAAACATAATTATACATATGCGTTGTATATTATTTTGTAAATTATTTTATACATCATATTGCTTATATCTGTCTCAGTTAACAACTACCCATAGTAGATACATTGCCAGTGTCCACCTTTTTTTTTTGCTCCTGATAGTCTTGTAAAATTCACACTTAGTTAGTATTGAAATTACTAGAAAACAGTGTAAACAAATAAATATACACTACCTAAACACAAGGTTTGTTTTTAAAGGTTTAAACGTTTATTTTCACTGTAAATATATGTAACTCGAAAAACACCATTACTTTTGACTAATTTATACAGTTATTAGTAATAAAATATGGTAATAAGTAATTACTTACCTATTACTTATTAACATATTTGTATGTGTTTGTGTACACAATTGACCAGAAAGCTGCTGCGTTGTATAAAATAAATAGTTATTTTCTGATAGGGAATTTCGTCTTGTAATCTAGTTAGAACATTGAAGTGGATCATTCTTTGAGTTTGTCAACAGTACTTTAAATGATTGAGAACAATGTGTATACATTAGAATACGATATCAGTTGTTTGGTTGTTATTATAGTTAGCAACTTGAAACATTTACAGAGTACATATATTATATATAATAGCATTTTAAATTTCATAATATTAAAAATAATTTAATGATAATATTTGTGCTGCTTGTATAGGACCTTGAAATGTTTGATTATATTTTAAACGTACCTTATAGATATAATTTTTTCCACCATTATATAATATACAGGGTGTTTCTGGATGATTCGACCTCACTTAGAATTATTTTTTTTTGAGAGCATTGGACATAAGTACATTGGATTCAAGTCGTAAAGACCAATACAGCAATATCATTCACTCATTTGCCTGTATCTCATCCGTTTTGCTCTTTTTTTATTCTAATATTATTATTTATTCATGACACGTTTCAATTTTTAATTTATAAAACTGTCGAGAATTTTATGAATTTACAAAGTGAAACCTTTAATATATAATACAGTGGTGATCTACGTTCTAAAAAAAAAAGATTCTAAGTCATTTTAAAGAGTACAAATTAGGTAAATAGACACTTAGATTAACAGTTGTAATTATTTAATGACTGTTTCTCTTTATCGAAAAATATAATAGCATTGAAAAAAAAAAAATTATATTGAATTGGAGGTGTTAAAATATTTTAATTATCTGTAGATATTAAACAAAGAAGTTTGGAATTTAACAAGTCGGCACTAAATGTATTGTTATTTAGATTTGAGTATTTTACGATTTATGAGGAAATATCAATTTATTTTATAATTAAAAATATTTTCAATGAATTGTTTTTTTTTCGGCTTTATAATATTCTCAATCATTATGGTTCAATATTTTTGATTAAAATAACAGTTATCAATTACATACCTTTTATATTATAAAGTCGTTATAAATATTAAAAAATACATACAAAAAAGTGAAAAATGATTACATTACATAATAATGTTCATTGTAGTGATGTTCATAAGCGATAATTTAGAGTTTAACAGTTATAATAGTATAGTTTGATCAAAATCGCAACCAACCCAGTATCACGAGATGTGTAATATGTTCGAATCGATGAGTTTTTCACTAGTTGAATATACAATTACAGACAAATATAGTTAAACTATTATAGCGTAATAATAAAAATATATTTTAAATAATATTGACAATGAATTATGACAAGTATATAATTGTTATTTGGCTTTCTATTTATACAAAATTAATGAAACTCTTCCGTATTGCTGTTGAAAAATGAACGAAACCAAATTGGTTCTAATATATATATATATATATATATATATATGTAACATTCCACAAACTATACATAATATTAGAGTATCGCTCAAGCAGAGTAACGCATAAGTTGTACAACACATAAGTAGAGCAACACGTTAAATCAATCGAAATGAGGTTGTCTAATAAAATTGTCAATAGAATTGAATGGCAAGAAATGTTTAAATTGTGAATAATTACAATACTAATTTGACATTATACATACATACCTATTATATGTTTATGAATGATAATATTCATTATTATCGTTATATTGTATAATACAATTTATTATCGTTCATTGATTTTCGTACGAATTGTTTTCTCACCGTATCACGTCATCAAGTAAACGAAACACTTTAGTCACTTTGCTTTAGAAATGAACTTGATATTAATAATATTTGTAGTTTGTACTGTGTTGGGATTGGCCTGCACGAACGAGAACGCTGTGTAGTGCAATGTAAATTAATTATGTTTCACTGCCTTAACTCCGTATTGCGAACACAGCAAGCAGTTTATTCTACGGTAATTATTTGTATTGAAGTATATATCGGTATAATATTTTGTATACCATATCATATTAATATAAGTAATAACGGTATTATTTATAATTTATAAACGTTCGTTTGAACGTACAACGTAGTGACATTTGGACGTCCAAAATAAATATTGTGCAGGAAAACAACTATTAATGAACAGAAATATTTTAGGAAATTTCACGTTAAAGCGATATTATACCGTTTTAATTTTAAAGTTTTGAATTGTTGCGAAAATTTGTTTATTTAAATCGATTAATTTCTATTGCTAGGAATTTCAGCGCTGTTTCGAATCGAATAAAAAGTACATCTTATCCAGTTAGTAATTTGTTTACACATTTAATAAAATATTACAAATTTGGATGCCGAAACTAATTTCTATATTTTAATAACATTAATATTACGTATATAATAATCGTTTGGAACAAACAGTAAAATAATAAAACAGCTTTCTTTGATAATAATAATAATAATCATAATAATAATAATATTATCATCATTGATTGCCGTGAAATGGCTGATGAAAACCGCACGTAGTGTTTTGAAAATTTCAATTTCGACATCGAGGTTGATCTCGACATTGATTAGTGACGACTGAAAGAACGCGCGGCAGCGGTTCCGCGCATCCGCGTGTGATATTACGCATATTCGCCATTCTCAAAATTCTCAACGTTTTAACTCGTGAACTGTTCGCTGCCATACAAAGTGTATTTGTTCGAAAGTTTATTTCCTATTGATTTTACGCGCGTTGTTTGTATAGTTTCTTAGTATTTCTTCAAGGCTTCTTGTAAAATTCCATCGACTAATACGCCCGCAAATCTCTCGGAACTTACGCAGTCCCAATTACTTTACGCAACTATCGGTAGTAACTCGCCCAGGACTTCCCATAGCGCGGCGATTAGAGGACGTTGTTTGTAATTTTAATTTTCCACCCACTAGAATATAGTACTGGATTAGCAGGAATATTAAAAGTTAAACGGAGTTCGGTGAGTTCTATATATTGTGTTTCACTAATTGTACTACTATATTAAATATTAAATAATAGAGATTCATACATGATTTGTACTTATTATAAATGTACCAATGTACAGGGTGGTCTCTATGTTATATTCATGGAAAAATAACTCCAATGATTTTTAATTTTTTTCTCCGTCTTATTAGAGTTCAAAATAAGGGGTTTCGTTAACCACTATTGTAGTCAAATTATAGTGTTTTCGTACCTTAACCGAATGGGAAAAAAGAACTATTGAATTTTGAAATTTCTATACAATCGCAGTACATTAACATGTTACGTATGGTATGAAAATGTCAATGTTTCGTAATTGAAAATCGAACTCTTGGTTTAATAATTAAAGCAAATGTAACGTTATAGGAGAGGTAAAGTAAAAATAATACTGGTTAATTAATAATTATAATAGTGATTTGCTGTAATAGTGTTGAATATGGCTCCATTTCATTGAACTGTATGAAAACACACACAATTTGTCTACGGAAATTTTTCTACTGGGATATCAAGGTCACTCTAAATTATGGAGAGTAAATTAATAGTAATAATAGATAGTGTATTGTTAGACCAAATGATTGTATGGTGTTCGAGTTGACAAGTATGACCTTTTTTTATATCGATAACTTTACTGTTTTAAATAAAATACAGTAATTGCTTGTTAATTTTCCATGGAACATGTGATAGTTATTGTTCGGATAATATTTTTGTATAAAATGGTTTTAAATTAATAACAATTCCAATCTAATATAATACGCCTGAAAACTCAATTATATATAATGAAATGTGGCTACAACGTCAAGGAATTTCGAAAACAGTTCAAACACGTTACCACTATATTTTATTTTATTTCTTACAGTCACATAGTATACGTATTTGTTAACCTTCCGTAATAAATTCTTCATTAAATAATTTAATTGCGTGTGTATGTGTCAACTTTTAAACTTGGCATGACTTTTATTTTTATAGTTTTAACACGCTGCAGAATTCATTACAGTCGTTCAACTTTCCCTTTTATTAATTGTTATGTAATATACATTTTGTGTATTTTGTTAGTAGCAATTTTGCAATGCAACGGTTACTTAAAGTTTTATTATGCTAAAGAATGTGTTTAAGAGTTGGAAATAAAATAAATAAATATACTCACCATCATGTTTTTGTTATCATATACATATTAAAATAATTTATCAAGATCCAGATAACAATTAAAGAAAAAAGAAATGGATGGGCCTCACTCTGCTGTACAGTTGGGGGTGGAGTACACCTCGTTTATAGGATAGGTCGTTATTACAATGGATTTGTTAAATTTGAATGCGATGGTTGGTATCATTGTATACGAATAACGATTCTGAACGGAGTTAATATGTTGGTCTAAAATAGATATATAATAATACAGTATTTTATATTCAAATTGAAATATAATGCAATAGTATGCAATTTCGTAAAAATTTAAATTTCAAAGAGTCTTATCTTAGTAGGATTTTTTCCTTTAAGTCCGGTAGAAATTTTTTTATATATTATTGAAGATTAGCTTATGGACAACCTAGTGTTAAAATTTTGAATCTTAAGTATAAATAGAAAAATTTTTATGAATTTTCAACTACAAAATAACTTGCAAGTTATCGCGAGTTTAACTTATTTTATACAAATTTGAACTTTATGGGCTTATAAAAAAATTTGAGTGAAACGATCTCCGATATTTTTTAGTTACAATTAGTATAACTTATAATTAATCCTTTAATACATTTTTAAGAGTTTTCGGACAGCCAAATAAATTTTATAGATATTTTAAATAAAAACTTACAAAAATCAAAAATTTAAATTGTCTCTAAATAAGTCAAAATATTTTGAAAACTTAACCATGTATAGAAAACGCCAATTTAAAGATTTGGTGAAAATTTCAAGTTTTTGCGGTTTTTCGTTTTTCAGTTAGAGCATTTTAAAAAAATGTATTTTGTAAAAACGTGATTTTGCATAAAATTTTCTGTTTTTTTTTATCGTTTTTTTCGATTTTTTTAAAAAGTATTGAAAAAGTTGCATTTTTGACTTGCCCAGATACCATCTACATTCACTTTCCTTTCTAAAAAGTTGCTTTTTAAGAAAATCGAAGTATTTTTACTACCAAAAAAGGTGTCCTCAGATACAAAAAAAAAAAAAAAACACACATCATTGTAAAACCAATAGATTCCATCACTCCGTTCAGAATCTAAAATTGAAATTTAATATATATATCGTGTCCAAAAAATTAAACTATTATTACTATTACCAAGAAAAAGAAATTTATGCGTACATAAAACATACTATAAATATTATAATATTACACAAGATGATTTATCAAGATATATATATATATATATATCATATAATTATAATTTTTATTTATTCCCGACTTCATTGAATAGGTAACATTGAGTTAATTTTTTCTTTCAACAACATTGGAATGATAATGATAATAATGTTACAATTATTTCACAACTGATTTTGGTTTCATTATTTATGTTTTATGTTGTAGTATATAATATTATAACGTTAAACACGAATTATACCTAATGAAAACTTTCAATGTCTAAGCTTCGGAAGTTCGGAATGAGTCCGTATGAAATAATATTGTATGTTAGATAGAGCTCAACATTCAAGAAACTTTTCACCATTTATATATAATATTATTATATCAAATATCAATATCGTAAAACGTAGTTATTAAATAAAAAAATCACCATTATTCGCAGTAAAATATTATGTTACAGAAAATGTGCGTTAATGTTAACCGTGGTTATCGAGTTATAAATCGAGTATAATATGTATGGTATCGTATAAGCAATGACAACCGAATTTATACCACTTTAGGGGTCTTGTGAGCTGGAAGTACAGCAGGTGTATGGTTTCAGTTAAAGGAAATGAAATTTCGTTCCCGTGGGATGAAAAATATACCATATAGTATCATAAAAACGTACATTATATTATACGGGCGTGCGAGACGAGAACAGGTTTCGTTCTTAACAATGTGTGAAAAGCTTTTTATGACTCCAAAGGTTGATAATATTCTGTTACAAATCCAATTTAGGAAAAAAAAATCAAGAAACCCGAGAAACCACTCGTAATTGCATTCGATAATATTTTAGTATACAGTAATGTTAAATATTATAACTAGGTGCCCGGTTTATCGAGTAACGTTCGGTCGAAAACTGCATCCGCAAATTTTTACAAGGAAAAATACATAAACGTGTTGATTTTGGGTGTGTTCGTTTTAGAATTGCAGTTGTTTCATTAGTTTTAGTTGTTCCGTGTGACTACGATCATATAACGAAATAGTTCATAAATAGTTGTTGTACAATTTCATTATACGTATTATGTGTATATTTTGTGTAGTCCGAATAATATTTAAACCGTCATTATCTTATAGTTATTGTCTAATCCATGTCATTATTTAGGTTTAAATAATACCATTTCACGTTAATAGATATAAATAATAAATTATTTCCATTTCAAAACACATTTAACCCTTTACGGTATTCGTTCTCTTTCTTTCTCATGTTTTGATATCTTTAATGTGGTGGTCGTATTGAAAAAGTAAAAATGTTGGTATACGATAATAAAGATATTCTAATGCTGAACAAGCTTGATACTTGAGCCCACCGAATAATATCGCCTTAAACTGGTAGACTAACTGGTTAATCCAAATAAACTTTACGACCACTTGTCGGAAAATTCGGACCAATACGCATATATTATCACTGTACGCGTACGCGAATGGCATATTCTAATATTATACTGTATTTTTTGCTCAGAAAACGATTCGAATAAGAGATCCAACGATTGGGTAGGTATTATACATCGAACTCTCCGTTACATACATTAAAAAGTTTGACAGTGTAGATTTTGTATTTTTAGGATGTTTTCGGAGTATTACGATCTCATGCTCGGTTTCGAAATTATGTTGCTATTATGGACGACCGCTTAATCATTGACATCGACACCCATTATTAATATTATCGTTATTAGATTATTATTATTATTATTAATTGTTTTATGTTCAATATTTTATTTAATACTTGAATTAACAAAACATTTAATCACTGTTGTTTTTCTGGTCGACTTTCAACCACTGGACGTTACTATTATTATTATTATTCTCTACTCCCTGTTCAATTATACAAATCGTCGCTGAGACGTGTGTTTCAGCCGTTCGGCTTACGAACTATCTCGGGGTCGCGTATTAAACCGTACTAAAATCACGCACATTCAAGTTTTCCGAATCGATTCATCTTCGGGTTATTTCATCGGCCCTCATCCCTGGCTATATTTCCTCACCGCTCCGACCAATCCGAAATGACGAATCCAATAATTCACTTCGTAACGATCTTAGAATAGCGAAACGTCAACTGATTTCAGCAAACAAACGCCGTAAAAATTTCCGTGACAAACACCAATCACGCATGCAAATCATTCGGGCTACGCGTCTTTCATCGCACGATTTACGAACTAATACGGCCGCGTTAACGCGTCTTCTCGTCGCCAACAATATAGTAATAATATTGTCTTCGCACTTGTAACATAACGACTTCAATACTAAGTTTAGAAAAGTACCTGTCGCGTTTCTGGGTTCTCCCAATAATACGTATTATATATTTATATTGTGACGTCCTTAATATATCAACTTTATCGGGTTTCCATCATTGTATTCGACGGAATAAACTCAGTGCGGAATTTAAAGTAATGTATTGTTTTTACTAATAACAGTGTGAATATATATATATATATATATATATATATACATAATATATTTATGTAATAAAATCCGTCAAATTTGTTTAAATACATTAATTGATAAATTGAATAAAATTACTACACATTGTCGAATCCGAATGTTTTAAGATTCTTTACATTGTTTGTAATGCCAATTTCACTATAAATGTCGGAAATATTTGTCACAAACTCAATGGAATTTGGTTTTATTTAAAAAAAAGAACATGATTTAAATATATTATTACTTGTATACTTAACGGCTAAGAGAATTATAAGAATCAAGTTTACAAAAAATAACGCCCAAGATTATATTAATGTATATGTTTTTAGTATGCATCTGATACAGCATTCTAAGATCATATTACATCAGTTTTCAAATAGTGACAATGAAGAAATAAATTTAATAAAGGAAATAACAAAAAATAAGTACTCTACGGAGGCCGCTTTCATTATGTGTTACAATGAATAGAAAGTCTGGAAAAAAGTTTATTCAATATCCATTATTACGGAAATAACATCTCTGAGTTAAGGGCTTATATGAAAAGACAATTCTGAAACTTTATTATTTTCTTAGTAATATTATATAAAAAAAAAACGTCTGTAAAATGATTAACGAATATATTATATATAAATATATATATGTATATAAATGTGACAATGAGAATCTGTGAAGCCAATGATTTGAGGAATCATATATCAGATCATCATGTGGTTTTTTTAAACGATATAGTATTTTTTGGAGAAAGTTTTAAGTTTTAAGCCTATATCCAATCGTATAAGTTTACTAACAATCTAGTTAATATTAATAAATAATTGGCAACTACGCACATATGGACTATCCAGCTTAATAGTAGCTAGTAACCACGGAAACATAAAGTAAAGACAAATGTGTAACCTCACCAATGTTTCGAAATCATGACTGATTATTAATTTTATATTTTATAATTGAATATGTATTTAAAAAATGCGATAAAATTTTAAATTGCTCTACTAAAAAAGTACTTAGTTTATCCAAGCAATGCTGAGTGTTACTACTTGCTACTATTTTTGCATCACGTTTGACTGTGAAAACAATGAAAACTGTATGAATTAATATCACATATCACTGCTTTATTCATGGCCGATTTTATTTGACTTATTTTCTCATGTGATTTCAGAAAAAAATGTATAAATTTATTTATTCGAACCACAAACGAAAAATATAGTTTACAAAAAAATATTATAAAATCGATAAAACTGTGAAAAATAATAAAAATAATATATTTAGTTTGACATCGGTCAACCGAGAAAAACATTTTTATTTAAAATGCTGTTTAAAATGGTTAAAAAAATTCCGGTCGGCGGGACAGCCAGCGGAAATAAACGATGAAGAAACAAATAAAAATGTAAACGCTATGAATTATTATTATCGATGACGAAATGAAGACAATTATATTGTAAAGTGCCATCGACTGTTTAAATTATTAACTTAAAAACTTTAAATTATTGTACTAAGTATCTCGGTGAGGAAAACACAAACACTAATTTTCTATATTAATTTTATTTGTGAAAAATTCTAAAAAATTACACTATTATATCAAGAAAGGTCAAAGATGCAAAACAATCAATTCTAAATCGTATGATTATTGAAAAACATTCCAACTCCTAGAAGTCCATAGCCCTTATTAATAATCTATAGAACAACGTCTGTGGAGTCATCTAATATATTTATATATGCGCGTAGGTATGTATAATTAAAGATATCAAAGAATGTTTTGAAAAATCCCTTCGTTTAGGTACGACAAAAGAGTAAACCTATTTGGAAATGATGTTCATATGAAAAAAAAAAAAAAAAACATTTAATTCTAATTTTAAACAATTATGTTCTTATGATATAGACAGACAACGAATTTGGGTATGACAGAACGAAAGTTACGGTCGCATATATCAATATAACGTTTGTCTGGAGTACGTAAGATAACCATAAAGATACGGATCGATTACTATATTTAAGTCGGAAACACACTGAAACTGAGTGTAGTACATAATATAAGAACACAGAGCTCAAGAATCGCTATAATAATATACTCTTTCGGTAAAAAAAACCTCGAGATATGTCATCACTGATAGTCGTGTTGTTGTGTATAATAACGTAAAAAGAAAAATAAATAAATAACAGTTGGTCGCCGCAGGGGTTGAAATCTTCACAGCGATAATGTTCAGCAGATAAGTGTGTGTCTGTTAGACATGGGCGTCATGGTGATAAGGGCACTTGTACTATTAGAGTGAATCCTTAAAGGAATTGTAAGCCATGATATTCTGTCTCTGTTTATCATACGCACAACATTGGAATTTAGACGTTTTCTATTTCCAACGTACCGATCGACAAAGTAATGTGATAAGAATTTTGAAAACTGATTTAAGTTCGTCGTTAAGTCTACTTTAGATCAATTTTCTCACTTTTTGGATTTTGTTTCCCAAAAATTTCACAAAATAGAATTAAATAAATCGGAAACATATAAATCAACAAAAGTTAATTTTTGGGTATGTTAAGAACAAAATTTAAAAAATGTAAGAAAGTCGGTATAACGAAGACTTCACGACGAGTTCAAATCAGTTTTTAAAATTATTGTCGCATTAATTGATCGATTGGTATACGTTGGAAATAGAAAACGTCTAAATTGTTAAGTTTCCCGTATGATAGGCACAGACAGAAGATCATGGCTTACGATCCCCTCAAGTTCATACGAAAGAGATGCTGTGAAAAGAAATCGTGGTAACCTCTCGGAATAGTTGTTAACCCTTTCACACGGTATATAAATATACGCTTAATAATATTATACGAATATATACGAATACATACTTAGATATTGTGTTTACCATAACATAAAAATAAGTTGGCTGCATATACTTCACCGCGTTCAAACTACATCTCCATCTCGCCCACTCTCCATCCATCAGTATATATACGTACACGTTAATAAAAAACACACATGGGCATCGTTTACGATACCGTGAGTGTATATTATTCAAATAGACATTTTTGAAAACGAACGGTATAATAACAACTACGGACCGTATAACTACGGGCACGTTAAAGCTGCGTGTAGGTTAAACGCAATTTCGTAAACAAAAAACATCCGACCCCGCTGTGTGTTTTACATGTGACTACGTATATATGAGACAACGGGAACCGATATTGCAATAACAATAATAACATCCTAATGTCGACTAAATCCAGTCAAACGCGTGAAAATTATGCCATTGTCTTGCTGTGATAGCAAACGTGTGAAAAACACTTATAACTGAGTGACAATTACTATATAGAATGTTATATTAATAAATATAATATATTATTATGTATTGAATACGATGTGAAAATATTATATAATTTACCATATTTTAACTATGCGTTATGTTAATAATACATTAATGGGCATCGACCAAAGTCCATCGATAAATAAACAAACTTGTAAATTAATTTGATACAACAAGAATGGGTAAATATTATAACATAAAACCTAACATAACCTGATGCAGATCCGTAATAACCTGTATAGCAGGTATACAAGTGCAAATGGTAGGTAATAACTATTATAGATGTGGGTCGAACTCAACAGTTTATGTTATCGAGCCGAACCCGAAACGAGCTAAATTATTTCAACGGCTCACGGAACGCGAAGTATTATTCTGTCGAATCGAGCCTAACTATAAACGAACTACAACTAAGTATGATATGTTACATAGAAATTCAAATTATTTGGTATGCTGTTTTAATATATTTTATACGTAAATTCTGTTTTATTTTTGTATGAAAAGTTCGGGCTTATCATATGCTATATATATATATATATATAAGTTTGAACTTTTCATTCAAGTTTGGTTCGATTTTTCAAACTTTCTACATACTTCTAGCAGTAACTAACGTACTTGGAGAATGTACATTAATAAATTGAAGGATTTATTTTTATTGGAACACATCGCATATGAGGCATATCACTTTCAAGCGTAAAAAAAAAAACAGTTCTTCAAATTGTAACATAATTTAATTAGCTAAATCTTGGATCATGGTTAGTAATGTTTCACTAATAATGAATGTAAAAAATATCCGTTCTGTATTTGGTATGTAATATAGAAATTAGATCTACTAGAGTGAAAATTGTTTTACCCAAATATATAGTGTTCTAAAGTTATATTATCCTTAATTCAAAGATTTATAGCTACTAGTACATAACGATATCATAACTTTAGGGTGTTTTTTTTTTTTTGTACTTAGCATTTTTTAACAATATTTTGATCGGATCATCCTAATTGTTTTGGTGTTGCAGTATGTTATTAAAAGAATTATACACATTTTTTAAAATGATATTTCAAAGCCTGATTTTTAATATTAAATAATTTTAATTTAATTTTTTTTTTTTTAAATAATTGGATTTTTAAAATTTATTTTTCCATTATTATTATTAATTAAATATCTCTACCCTCCTGAGGCAGTGTTAATAGGTGATTTGGGTATTTTCTGTGAAACTGGGGGTTTACTTAATTATAAACATAAACCTCATTATAAATATAAACCTCATTATAAACATAAAACAATAGTATATTGTATCTTTAGCTATGATAAAACAACTGAAGAAATTGTTCTGCCATAAATGATAAAAGTATAATTCTAGACACTATCGTTTACTAACCTGCAAGCCACGGTTCGATTGATTGTGATCGTTATTCATTATGCAAAATACAGAGAAGATTATTTGATATAATTTTTTTCAAATTTCACAGTTATTAATATTTACTTAAATTGGTTATATTTTAACTCCGTTGATATTACTTAATACGATTTTTAAAGGACATTCAATACATTCGTCCGAAGTTAATAATACCAACCAAGGTTGGTGACTTTTCAAAACTAATTATTATTCAACTATAAAGCCGTTGGGCTTTCTCATAAAATGTTCTTGTAAGTCTTAATGCTTCCTGTAATGAAATATTATACCATGAAAAGTATCGCTTAGTAAATTGGCAAAATGTTAATTTTAACTAATTCTCTTTTATTTTAGATTTTAAGTGAGAGGAATATTGTCCAATATAATATTATTTTATCAAGATGTATGCTGTTTTATTTATTGATTTATTATTTTTGTATTTATGTACTCGATTTTGCGGAAAAAGTGCTGCGATATAAAAATCATTACACATTTTCTGAAGTTTAATTTCATCTAGTATTGATATTTTCGAGAGGTAATGTTTTGATATTTCAAATAATTTTCAGATGAATGAATGAAATAAAACGGTGAATCAAATTATAACATTCTTTTACCTGGAGATGGTATTAGATATAGGTATTTGTTATTTTATTTATCATAGTAACACGAAAAAATGTTGGGTACCTACTTATATATTTTATACATAATCATTCATTTTTATAAATATAAACTGATTCAGACTCTAACTCATTCAGAATCTTTTCATTTTTTTTTTTAAAAAGCATTGGTACCCTACATGTTGGTTTTAAATTGAAAATACCAATAAAGAAATATCATCTATCCCTGTAACTCACTGTGTGCCATGGAGTCTCATCCAACCTAGGAGTCTGGGCCTTTTTTATACTTAGAACGGCTATGCCGGGTCGTTGTATAATAATGAAAATAGATATTTAAAAATTCTAACAGAGTCGTTTCGTTTGGTCGACAGCAGCAATTTACGCTGATTTATAAGTACGTATCAAACGATACCTTATTGGGTAAAACAAAATATTTTCACTACATCTTTATGCATATTTTAGAAGTCATTTATTTAGCTTAAAAAGTTGTTATCGTTTTATACTTTTAGTACTCATACGAAGTATACACATGTACATAATAAACGTGCACATAAGGTGATGAACATACATATCTATTAATTTGCTGGAACTTTAACGCTAAAACATTCATGACTGTATGCTCAGAGAAAAACGACCAGAAATTACTACTTTTCAGCTGCAATGTATTTTGACAAAACCAGATTCCTTTACGTTCAAAAGTTTAAATGTTCTTTAAGTTAAATTCCAAATAGGTACGTGCAGATACCGAAAATATAATTATGAACTCATAGTCAATTAAGTATATAATATATGTACATGGTTTATAGTGCTTTTACTTATATGTGAGGTGGCAGTTAATAATTATACAATGTTGAACTGAAAGCAATAATAATGAGATAATTCAATTTGTAAAAACGAAAACTTTTAATTTTCATAAACGTGCATCTCGTTTTGCTGATAGTCTCAGAATTAGTTTTCGTTGTATTGGTTTTTGTTTTTTTTTTCATTGAGGATTCTACCTGATATGTCTTTGTTTTTTACTATCGATTTTGCTCTTTTTTTCCCGTTTTTCCGCATTTGCAGTTGCTAGGTAACTAAAACAATCGAACTATGCATATTCAATATTATGATCGAATGTTGTAGGACTGCATAGTGCGACTCTTTCCCATAAATGCTGGCTTATGACAGCGTCTAATTGACCACGAATTACAAAAGGGAAAGAGGTGTCGCAGAAGCAACTGTAGAAGGATAATCGAGTAATATTGCAGTGACAGGGAAAACTGTTGTAGATGGAATGGTGAAAGCTTATCTTATATATCATAGAATCCACTTCGAATGGAATAAGTACAGTTTTTCGTAACTGTCACGTTCTAAGTTATTTTCGTACTGCTGTTATCATACTTGCATGCAATTTGTGTATCATATCACGTATTGCTTAAATGTTTAAACATCAGACGCATATTGGTTACATACAAGTTTTATAAGATTACGTTTATTTATTAAAGTCAGAGATGAAGAGTATAAACAATATATTTTTCCAACTGTGTACAATTTAGACATATTTTTAGACGCTGAGTAAAATGAAGAATTTACTGTGAGGATATGTGTATGTAAGAATATAAATCTGGATAAGTAAACGCAGAAACAAAATTAAGATGTAATTTAGTGATTTAAATAGTGTACACTCCATCAAATTGGATATAAGTTATAAATGATTCTAATAACAGCAATCAAATAAGCATACCACTACTCGTGAAATTTAGTCTAACAATTAATAAAACTTGATATAAAATAAAATTAACTTCATATATATTGGATCACGAGAGCTTAGTAATAACTTATTATTAGTTCAATGTTAAAAAAAAAATCATATACACAATTTTTGTTTTAACTTCTTTCAAGAATAGTATTAAAAATAATGTTGTAGCTAAGCAACTTCTTTTAAAAATTTGTTTAATTTATGTTAACTATTATTTAGTTTTTAAAAAAAATCTAAATTACTATTCTCGATTGTATATTTTTACAATATATTTTTAGATTTAATTGTATTCGATAACGTTTTGTATATTACAACATTTTATAAAAATAAAAAACTTCTTATCGACATGTTTCTATTGAGAGATTAAAGATTTAAAATAAGGTATGAAATGAAACATTTTACATTTTTTAACTACTGATCAAAATGATTACTATTTTATGAAGTGTTGTGTAATGATGAAATTATCTCTATAATTTTTAATATAAAGTTTACTATTGAAATAATTTAATTTTTTTTGCATAATATATTATTAATTATTATTATAAACATTCTAGGATATATTTCAGCGAGAAAATATTTCTAAATAATAAATTGTCCTTCTGGTCGTGTAGTTCAGATTACTCAAGGCTTATAGGAATATAGTCTACTGTTTTAATGTAACAATGTATTGAAAGGATACATCATGTTCATTGCATTTTATAATAATTTTACCGTCCTGCCAATAATATTAATTTTGAGGTTAATTAAGTACATTCTTCACAGAATTAGATTTTAAAGCCATTAAATCATTCTAAAATGTGGTGTTTGCTGGTTTTGGCCCCTAATAAGAAGTCCCAGAAGTACAAACTAAGTACTCATCTCAGAAAGAGTTATTTTTCTCTTGCTGCATGTAAATTAAATATTATTTTGTTATGAATTATAATAATATAATACAATAATAATGAAAGTTGGTCGACTTTTTTTTATTAATTTATACATCCAATGCGAAATATTAAAAATATTTTAATTAAATTACAATTTTATTACACTTTTAATGATTTTTTTCTCCAGTATAATGTATCATTTACGAACACTTATGTAAGTTATTGTGTTATTGTGTATATAATTTACTGATTAATGGTTTCTTGATTCTTAACCAATGATGACGTATTAAATTTATTGCTTATTGCGGTATAACTATTTATAGTATACGTTGTCGACGTGGGGTTTATAAAATCTCAGTAAACTTTAATTAATACTGATTCAACACAAATTTAGAATTTAAAATGATCTCAAACAATATTGCCAATAGATACAAGATGCGTAGACAATTATATAAATTTCATATTTGACTGTAAAATAAATTTATATTTGGAATGCGTGATATTTATTATATACAATTTGGTACACCTGTTAGCTGTTATTCTAGATAACAATACTTCTAGTATATGCACATTGTTAGAGTTCGTAGATGACAGCTGATAATATGTAAAATAAGAAATTGACCAATCGATATCGTTATATAATAAAACATGTTAAATATATTGTATTCTGAATTTTGGAGACCCGCGATAATAATATCCCATGATCTATAAATGTAGCACTAAGAATCTATTGTTAATCTGTGACTCTCGTTATGTGGGATTTGCATCAAAAGCGGTGTCATTATTATTAGACAATCTCAGTGTCTAGTCTCAATGAAAATACTGTTACCGCGTTGAAACGATGTCGTCTTCCGTCTTCCGAAAGTTCATATACAATATATAATAATATTATGTTGTCCTTCAAATACTTGTTTTTTACAAAATACCTTCGAGAGGTGGATATTAGATTCCAATAGCTATTGATTTTACAATGAATGTGTCCTTTATTTTGTTTTCTCGGTTCAAACTATTTTGGAAAGTAATAAAGCACAAAAAGTCTTACGTTGCGTTTCTATATGTACATTGAAAAATGTAGCTGAGAATAATAATCCAAAGCCACAGAAACTTTTGGGGAACAGTATCAAACGGCGAATATTAATTTAAACAAACGTCTGTTTTGCTTAACGAAATCTCAATTATTAAAGAGCTGAACCCAGATTTAGTCATAACTGTTTTTGGAATTTCATAATTGTTATGATAGGAAGTTCGTATAACAATGATGATATATACGACTAAATACGTGAAATGAATGAAATCGACAGCATTTCTCTTTGAATTTTGTACACATTTTACTATTTGGTAGACACACAAAAGCAAACGAATAATTAATTATTTCCTAACTTTATTTTTATTTATTCATTATTATTATTATTATTATTATTAGTCTTTTTCTTATGCATTTATTAAATAATTTGTTCGCAAAATAATCTTCCGTTGACAATAAATTGTTTATTTTATTTCTATAGAATTAAATCAAGTTCGCGTTTATTATTATAGATTAAATTCAATTACTTTCGGTTCTTTCTATAACACTTCGAGAAATATAATTCAGATTCAATATTATTTTAGTACAAAGACCAACACGGCTAGGTGAATTTTTAATCAAATTAAATTTGAATAAGGTATGAGAAAATTTTTCAATTTTTGGTCGAACCAAATTGATGGTTCCAAAAAGAACTTTTGATTTAACGTCCTGACTTTTAAAGAAAATGAATTCATGTCCCGAAGTGTTTAGATTTCAAAGTACGGATAGATAATGTTTAATCATAGTATTAGCAACTGCGTGTCGTAAAAAGCATAGATATAATATAGACGCAAACAATAGATAGCCAGGTATAGTGATTATTATAATTAGTAAATCCATTTTTATATTCCCTTTGTTGTTTTATGTTTGGTTTACATATTAAACGTTTTAGTTATTTCATGTTTAATAATTTTCCGTTTATTGTAATAATATAAAATACATGAATTGTGACTTTTATAGATAACAGCTCTACAAAAAAAAAAAAAAAATTAATAAATAACCGTACAAACATAAAACTTAATTGTTTAAAAAATAAAAATGTTTTATTTATCTTGTTAGGTTTAATCAAAATTCGTTTTATTACTTATGATTAAGAACTATGATATATGTTGGACGAAAAAGGTAATTAAAAAAGTGCAACTAGAGTAGAGCATGGACATGCGTGATTATAACCACGATTATACTGATAATATTTATAAGTGTATACATTTATAATTTATATAATATAATATTGTAGAAATTATGTATATGGAATAGTTTACATTCGTTCGTTATGTGTTGCTTTTATTATAATTAATAATAATGTAAGTAAGATAGTATATAAAATAATGAAATGATCAGAAAATAATTTTTGCCCATCTTCAATGAAATTTTCTCTCTATGCATATCTAAGCATTTTTCACCTATGATTTCGAATCAATTCACAGATTTGAGCATTTGGCACATTGTAAGAAAAAAGTTAGAGACCCCTGGTTTAAACAGTTGAATTATTGGTACTCATTTTTATTCTTATCCAGATCCACGATGGATTATATTAGTTTATTTCGATTCGGTGTTACGTATACATGTAAAATTAATAATAATAATAGTGATAATAATTCATATAATATTAATAATTATTAATAAAACATTTTTGGCAATTATAGGCCGGGAAACATGCATAAATTGCGCCTAAACCTTGCTGTGAAACGGCCTTTAGTGACGGTCATACCGCCGTTTTTGCTTAACCGTTTTATTTTTTCCATACGTAAAGTTTCTTCTGCTGAGTATTCAGCGTCCGCTCTAAAAATCACCCATGTTGTTCCTTTGAACTATAACACACACGCTCTTTGGGCTCACTACGGTTGTAGTCGATTTCCCGTGGATTCGATAAGCGTTTTAGTCAAGACTATTGATCACGGGGAAACGTTTCGAGTGGTTTATATTCTGCGTCATGCGTTAGTATTAAAATAATATTATACTTTGTACACAGTTTTGTGGGTCGGACCACATGAATGTGAGAAAAACGGTTCGACCAAAATTTAAACTACACATAGTTTTATCTACTATTTTTATTTATTATATCATTATTGTTACACTTTTGTAGCGAAACGAGTGGGCGCTTGTAGAGTGGCGCTTCGGTGTTGCGAGCGATTCGTAGTCCGGGAACGATACAGCTCAGCGTTCGAATAAATGATGTCAATTACTCGTAAACTCTATCGGAAGGCGATGAATATGTAGGGGAGGGACAAACGGGGAAAAATTTTCACCGCTCTCTTTCTAGGAAGTTTATCTTTTCCCTCCCATATCCACGATGCCGAAAGAAAAAACAAATGAACAAACAGTCGTGGAGACAAAAGAAAAATCCAACTTGATAATAGCCTGCACGAATCGGACAGAATATCTCAGAAGATTAAAGCATTTTTTTTTCGACAAAGTAGAGTTATCGGGAAGGAAATGTAAAAAACGTGATACGTCCTACTCTTCCGTTTCTGTTGATCACAAAGCTGGATTATGATATATATATATATATACTGGTTTCAGCTACTATAATATACACTATGACGTATTATATACGTATAAAGAATGTCAGCACACAAAAGAATAAACGTGTGATCATAACACAATATCTCATCGTAATAATGACGTTCAAGGGACCATAGCAGGACCGGGATAATAAAAAATGAATGGTCGGCTGAATTTTTGGCCTCGGAAAACGTGTTTATACGGACTCGCAAATTAACACTTTTCCAATATTTTTTTTTTCTATTTTTTAACGTCATTAAGTATTTTGAACGGTTAATTGAGTCCATCTGAATGCAATATCTAATATAACCTTGGATTAGCCTAGCGGCATAAGGCAGCTGTGCGTAATCTTACGGTCACCGGTTCGAATCCGGGCAGCACAGCCGTCTGGTGAGAAGATGCCGCTACCATCCTCTCCCAAACTAATACACGTAATTGAGACTTGATAAAATAATTGTTGAGATGTAATGGCCACGATGCCAAAATCTCCTTAAGAAAAAAAAAAACCTTGGATGCCAAGGAGTACTTTATACCCCAAGTCACAGATTATCACCCACCAGTTTGTATTGAGCTAAGAAATGTTGTTTTAAGAGTGTTCTGTATATGATAATTATTTCAGATTGTATTTGAGAATAATTTATCAGATACTAAAAGAATGTCAAAATATTAAGTACATTATAAACAGTATATACATATTAAATGGGGTGTCAGATGAGTAAAGCCACGTTCACGCTAAGCCGAATTAATCGACAAGTTCTACTTTAAACTTATATGAGATATTAATATATGTGGACTAGTTGATCAACACAAGTGCATCGACACGATATAGAGTGTGTTTTAGGAATTTTAGCCAACACTTTTTGTTTTCAATAGCATAGTATTTATATATGTATAATAATCAATACATAAAATACATTTTTATCTTTTTTTCTACATCCAGTTTTTCGATGTCAAAATAAACCACCATTTTCATCAGTCCATCAGTCCATCATGTTATCTTTTATTTCTATTTTTATATTGTAGATCAGTATTTATATATTTCATATTTATAATTTGGTATAAATACTAATGGTAATCGACATTTTTCCTTAGAAATAAGAAATAAATTAACTACGCATTTTTTTTATTACCTAGTTCTAAGGAAAAATTTCTGTTATCATTGGTATTTATATTAAATAATCATTATAAACAATTGTATCTCTACATGTCTAATTTCTTTTATGTTGCAATCAATAATTTTATTTTTAAATTTAAATATTTTATGTCAGATAGTTGAACCATCCCCCCACCACGGGTTAACTTGGTGTAAATAATTTTAGCACTCAGAATTTTTTGCTGGACGTGTTTCCATGCCTGATTTCCGATCACTGTCAGAAACGAGCCGACTGCGTGTGAAATAGTTTTTAACAAGTTGACTGCACCGGTATTTCTTACGATTTCCCCCCCCCCCTCCGTTGCCACGTAAGCTTTCATATACAGGTCACGCAGATGTTAGTTCCCATGAGCCATGAGCGTCGCCACAAAATATTTTCTATTTATCTTTGATCATTTTTATTATGGTTTACCTCAATATTTTAATAATAACTTAATTGATAATTTATTTATTTTCGAAAAATCACTGTGACAACCGACAATACGATTTATTTTTTCCACGTGGCAACGTAATAAGATAAATTAATTTAAATATATGGTCATCTGATGCTCACATGGCATTCAGATCGAAAAAAAATACACTTCAATAAACGTATTATTAACACAACGACAACATTAACACGACTCTGTGTGTACGTAGTGGCGCATGTGTGGATGGCAAAATAAGTATGAAGCAGTCCACCCTGAACATTTGTGAAATTATGGCTGCTGTAACATTGAATATGGATCACTTGTTGATTTATTATACCCTTCTCCTCTTCGTCTAAAACATAACGCACCAAAGTCATTGCATCGAATCACATTAATTATTACACACTCGCTTGCTTGCATTTATTATTGCATTTCACCATTTTATCGCACGCATTAGCGTTCCGACACAATGATGATAATCATGGGGATAAATTATTAGTGTTATTAATCAGTATCGCCGTTAATTAATAACAATATTTTTCAATAGTTTTTCGTCCGTGTTCGTATAACATTAATCCCGAAGTCAGGAATGTCGAGCTTTCGTTTGTTTTGCATTTTGATTGACGTATTGAACTATCGAAATACACAGGACACCGCGGCACAAAGACAAACGGAACGAACTGCGCTGTATCGGTTGAATTTACGAGATTAAACTCGGTCCTGCATGGTGTTATATATTTGACGTAAATAATATACCTACGAAATGACGATTTGAAATCGATATTTTCCAAATGCACATATATTATGTAGTAATATATATCATCATATTAACTAGCAGTGGTACACGCGTAAATGTGTAGATAAGTAGTATTATTGTACAAAAAGGCGTAAAAGTGCATGGGTATAATTTTAGTTAAACATTTTAGTATAATATAATCGTCAGTATTCGTAATTGTGCATTTGTGTTATTGCTATTGGAATTCGTGTTGTTATAATAATTAATGTCGAAATGACGTATTAACTTGAATGCATATTATACGCATCCGTCATCGAAATTTCGAGGTCATCATTACTCAAATACATGTACCCGATTCAATTTGTGGTGAGCGTAAGAGGATGATCGATTGTAATTATATATTTTTTACTGTACTACGTATTGTATTTGTTTCTCGATTTCAATCGATTATACTGATAGTTTTTGAAATACTAGCTATTGGCTAAATATTCCAGCTTTTGTCGGAATATACTTTGCATTTTTTATTAAATAATGGTAATTTATTATTAAAATCAACAAATTTGACACAATGCAATGGTTCCTAGATAACCTGCAAAAAGGATAAATATGTTTACATCCAGTTCAGAACCAAAAATTGTTTAAACAATCAAATACAATTTTTAAAAATAGCAATTGACAGTTATTTCTTGGTGTGCCCATATACACCACCTTAATAAATGTTTTCCCTCAAAATTTCTAAAACGGTAGTTTTGGCTGTACGCTGATCAGTGAACTATTAAGTGGTATTTTAGATTGTACACTATGGACATGCTGTTTCATTGTCCCTAGAAGGTTGGTGATTTAAATTATATTCAACAACATGCATAGTGAATTTAATTTCATTGAGGGTGTATATAATTTTGGATATTTACTTTTATATTAAATGTTATATTTGACATTAACACTTTCATACAAAAGTTTTTAGAAAATATTTAAAGTATAAATGGTTTTTTTTAGACAATAACACTTAAAACAGATAAGTATATTATTACATTAAATATTATTGGCCAAACTTAACCTTTTATGGGCGTTCGTTTGGTCGCGTCGTTCTTTCAAAGCGAAAAACATATAAAACAAATTTACTGGAATACAACCATGATTTTTTTCATTTTCTTTAGCCATTTTAGGAACATGACATTTACAAGAAAAATAAATAATTTGATATCTTATGATTTCATCTGTTCAAATTGAGTTGGATGAAAAAAAAAAATGGAAAGTGTTTCCCTATAATTTTAACGGAATGGTCCGTATGATACACAGTAACGGTTTTTATTGTTTCTCAAATTGCGTTTTAGTATGTAAATGCATTTTTGCGTTTATATTTTAGTTTTATTTCCGAATAAAACGATAGTTAAAAAGTAGTATAACTATTAAAAAATACATATCATAAACTTTAAATGGAAAAATCGTAAAAACTAAAATCCTTCAACTTTATTATAAATAATTTATTTTTAGGATGGTATCTCTGTAGAGATATTTAGTTTGGTGTAGTATGACCATAATACATATTATAATATCTTCAAAACAAAAACTTAAATTGAATGTTTTTTTTTTTTATTATTTGAGAAAAAAATGTTATAACAAAATGTTAAATCAAATTTTAAAACGAACAAACAAAAATAATTAAACACTAAATGAATTTAGAAACTGCTAAAAATAAAAATACCCAAATATTTAATTTTATAGATTTCATTGATATTCTTTAAAATTTGGAAATGAGGTAACTATATAATTAAGTTAGGACAAGAATTAATAGAACGACAATACGTGCACGTAGACAGATCACGTCCGAAATGTAGTTCTTAGATCTATCGTTTTTATCAATAGTTTCAATATAAATATTAATACACTTCAGTGTTTACACACGATGATGGTAATTTTTTCTAAAAAAAGAACCACACAATATGTTCATAATAATATTTATATTATGAGATTATGCTAATGAATTTTCAACTTAATTGTATGCCGATTTGCGATTATAACTTTCGAGTTTTCACATGATCATTTGTTTTAACTCGGCACTACATTGACGAACATTGGAAATCATTTTAATACATTATAATCATATTTTAATTTTACCGTATAATTTTTCTATCATGTAATCTGCTCATGTAAATTAAATCTACAAATCACTGTGATTTTTTTGTCGGCTACACGATGAGTGGATAACAATAGATTGCATATAATATTAATTAGCCTTTTGTGCCTGTAATATTAATGTATGTTTTAAATATAAGCCTGAGTCTTATTGATTTAAAGTGGTAACTATATTATGCTAAATCGGAAAAAAAAAATACAAAAACAGAGAGATTTTGTTAATGGTATAATATTTAATAAAAAATATAGGTACTTAATATAAGGATTTTTTTCGAACCTTTTTTAATGTGCGACGATATGAACTTCGATGTTACACGTATTTTATATTCCAATAGCATGCGATTATAAACAAAGCAACATTTAATATATATAAATTCTTCATAATCATAATAAAATGCGCCTCACTGAATAAAAATATTATAATCAAGTGAATTTTGATTTGTTGAGAGTAAAACGTAATTTTCACTAGATAAACTAAATGTGTTTCTTATGAAAATAAATATGTTTATTTATTTTATATCTTAATTGATGCTACTCAAGTTAAAATGTTAAACCGTATTATAATCTCATTTAAAACATGTAAATTTCAGTCAATATTCCAAATTCAATCATGCACATAAATTTTGCTTTTTTCAACAACGAATAAATGTTGAAATCGAATTCATGTACCTATTAACTATATATAACATACATAAAAATTAATAATACTTTATTACGTGGAATCAATTATAAAAGATTTTCATTAATTTTGGCTGACTGTCTGGCCACTGTACCTACACTTCTAGAATATAATTTTCCCAGTGTCTTATGATAATTAAGTAAAACGCTGTATATAATAAATAGTATTGAAATTGATTGTAATTGCTTTTGGAAATATGTTGTTCTACGGGCGGATGGCTGGCCTAATGTTCGAGAAGAGTGGGGAAAAATATACATTTAGGGATAGGCGAGATTAGGGTAAAATTATATATCCTGGGGATAAAAGGTCCATTAGGCAAAATATTGATGAAAAACGTTTTTATATTCTTCAACAATAACATCTTATTGTAACAAATTAATGCTGCAGAAAATTGTAGACACATGTCTGAATATGTCACGACAACATCATATCACTCGAATCGTATTGATAATATAACCGCGTCGTAAAAAATGAGATATTTAAGCGTTTGGAATTCTATACCATAATATTTTCATGTGCAGAATTAAATTATTCTTCCAAAAAAAAAAAAAAAAAACCCAGAACAAAAACCTAAATGCACTAATAATGACCAAAAATACTTAATAAATAATTTTTTGTATACATGACAAAAAAAGTATAAAGCTTTAAAATTAATTTAACTATAGTCATAATAATTAAAAAAATGCTTCAAAAGGGTCTATAATTTTTTAGTGTAGTTTCAAAACGTTGTAAAACGTGTATATTACACAATTTTCCACAGAATACGTATATTAGATATTTAATAAGATATCAAATTACTGTTACAACGTGTGGGTTTATTTCTTTATGTGTTAAAAAAATATCTCGGATGGGGCATGTGGATGTTGAAACTTCCAACAACTTTCTTTGATACTATATACGTATCCTACTTGTACGTTCGGTAGTGTTTGAACAAAAATCGACGTCTTGGAAATATCGATGCTTATAAATCTCACAATGATCCGATGTGGTAGTAAGTGCACCGCTACGGCAAATGTTTTGCACGTGAAATTTAGACGAGACGAATGAAAATAATTATCATTTGTTCCGTTAATACTTACCGCTGGATTACAGCTCTATACTCGGCCATTTGTCAACAAAGCAATAATATACGCTTACATATAAGTAATGTTTACATGCCTACGTTCAGTCTTATACCTACCGTGCAATCAGTGCTCGTTATATGGGTGTGTGTGTCTGTGTGTGTGAGTGTGTGGTACCTGCTCTACTATTATTATCAATTTTCGATTGAGAAATTCCGTTCAGAAACGTGATTTATAAACATCAACTTGGTAGTATTGTTTAGCATACTGGTAACGATTTCAATGTTTGCTAACACCTAGTATGATCATTATACCAGCAAGGCGTTCAAACATAATAGGTTTGAAATATTATAGATTTACTCTTTAAAGTAAGTTACTTTGATTAAAGAGAAATTAAAATATTAATTTTTTTACAAAACATAAACTTTATTTTAGTTTACTAGGCATCCCTAACAACTATATAAAATTTCACTAATAATGTATAATAGTAGAATTAGTCACTTTATATTTAGCCTTTCTAACTTGAGAATTTTCACGGGTATAAAAAGAAAAAATGTATTATACTGCTCAGTATTGAATATTAACTGGAAATTTTTTCTTAAAATTAATATATGATGTATTTATACAATCTGTAAAATAGCATATTTCATTACAATATGATTTTTGTAGAAAAATCTCAAAAGAGGTCCATATTTTGTATTAAAATTAATGAATTAAATATATCTCTAGTCAAAATTTTGCACGAATAATATTGCATTGTGAAATAGGATATGTTTGCACTACTACTGCTACCCACTGTCATGTTGTCAATAAGAAATGTCATCATGAAATAATTACTAAATAGTTTTGATTCCAAGGAAAGAATAGTATTAATTTTTTCCGAGTTTTAACCGATCCATTTTGTTAATATAAAGTAATATTTTAAAGTTCTAATAAGTTACTGCATACGTCTTGCTCTAATACTGAGATAAATAAATATAAAGGATCAACAAGTTTTGAACTTATACGTATCTATCAAAAATATTTTATTAAGTTTTCGATCAGAATTTGATCTTTTTTCGGTGGTCGACTACAGAACTTTGAAATGTAAGTCTTTCAATAAATAGTTTAATTAAAATTTAAAAGTTTATTATTTCGAATAGCTATGATTTTGAATACAATCTCGTACTGTGTTTTTGATAATAAACTAGTCAACTACAATGATAATTTCATTTTTCGCAGAAAGAAAATCGTGAAAATTGATTTACCTCTATTCAACATAAGTCCGTAGGTCATATTATGTCCCCCAAAAACTGCTCCTGGAATACGAAAATAAAAGTTATATTATACAAAAATTATTGTTATTGTTCACGTTGCACGGCTGAGTGGAAAAACAATTTCTGATTTTGGATAAAAAAAAATATATCATTTCTATTTCCGTTAAAACGAGGATAGTCACGCGCAAGGATTCAAAGGGCTTACATTATACTCGTCCGTATCTCCTCATTATCTTCACGTGGCTCGTAGGCATCAAACTGTTATCACGAGATCTCTAGAGATTTTCTACGTTCTAACGTAGAGCTCAAACCTTTTCAGCTGTTCATTTACACAACTGTGTGTGATTCTCTTAAACACCCGGTCCTGAAACTATAAACTTCAGCTCGACATTATTTCACTCTCGAAGCGTAATAATTCAGCTCACACTCAATTACTCTTTATTGCTTACTTAATTGCAATTATGTCGTAAAATACCACTAGGCACCGCATGGTAATGAAGTAAATTGACATGGTAAACTTAAACATATATAGACATTTGTGCTTAGGGCGCGTATTAATAATAGTTTTACTTACAAACAAATATTATACAAGAACTCGCGAAAGAAAATTTTTGAATGTAAAATAAGATATTAGAACGATACTTAATCCATCATAGCTATTGAACAACAGTGCCCTCAGATGGTACGCTATCATCGTAGGCATGTTTGACAAAATGTCTCCGAAAAAGTGAAAAAATTATATAAAAAATAATTTTGCATGAAATTGCTGAATTGTGAATAAATCGCAGCCATTAGGTTCACACTACAATGTATTTTGAGATTTGTATCTAATTTTTTTTCTCGTAGATATTTGTTTGACGTAGATTACTAGCCATGAGCCCAGGTTTATTCTGAAATAAACAGGTATTTCTAATATTTTTCTTTTTGCAGGTAATTTTTATTAAGAAAATCTGAGAGTTGCGTAGTACAACGTGGTAAGTACATATTTTATGAATTCGGCAATAAAATCGATAAAGTTTGTTTTGTAATTATTTATCACTTTATAAGTAGAAATAAATTTAGTTTTTATGGTTTCAGAAAACAATAAAACGAGTGCAATTGCGTATACTGAATAATAGTTACTAACAAAAATATTACTATGAAAATGTCTTTGCGCTTCTTTTTTGATTATGTAATTTTATACATCCCGTTATGGTTGCAGGCTCATACTTTCTTACATAATAAATGTTACTAGGTTCTAGAAGGTCCTGGAAAAGTGAAAAGAACTACTGGTTGAACGGCTATAACAATATAATATGTGAGATAAACTCGCAAGTCGTTAAACGAATGTCCATTTCGCTTTCTGTTGAAGCGTTTTTAATGATTTCGACTTCGAATGTAATAGTCTATTTTCATTTAAACGCGAATGTTTACTATTTATGCTACTACTCCAGTTGAATGTTTCCGAAATAGATTTCTTTTTATAACTCTTTATTTCACTGGTACTTACCTCAGTGGTGTATTTTTTGTGGTAAACACTCTTAAAATATTGTTATTTAAGCCAAATAATTATGTTAATACGTAGGTTTTATTTTTCAAACTTTTTTAAAAAATAACACGTAATTTGATATTTTATTACGTGCGATTTCTAATAATACTGTACTAACAGATCAATATAATAAATACTTGCTATAAATCAGACCAGATGATCGTAGGTTTAATTAAAAATAATCGGTTATTTATAATAATGACCATAATGTGTTACCTGTATACCGCTAAATTATTATTCAGAACACTGATACCATGACCGTTTGACCATTATTTACAAGTTGAAATTACAAAAACTATTAAAATAGAGCGCAATGCATAAAAAATACTTGAATTATATTTATAACCGAAAGGTATAATATGTGGAATTTGTGATATGAATATAATATATTCTATTTTGATATAATATAATATTTTTGTTTCGAGTACTTAAAAAAAAACATAGTTATTTTCAAGAAGTGTTTTATTTTTTCTACGGCTGTATGGAAAAAAATCCGTCCTTGGAATACCGTTTAAATATTTATCATGTTCGTCATAATATTGTCACACACTGCGGAATAAGTAATAACCTAAAAAAGGAAAACGTAAAAAGGTGCACCAATACCAGTATTTTTGGGGGTTAGAAAGGTTCCGTATGGTTTTGGAAGCTGTATGAGTAAAATTCGTACCTTAATCTGCGGGGTATCAATGTAGATGATTTTCTTAAGTGTAGCTATACCAATGACGAGATGTAGGAAAGAACAGACACATACACTGCATTTTGGAGCATCGATGCATAAACTATTCGCACAGAATATTATTTGATTGTGTTACGGTGAAAACAAAACAGTGAGTTTTCATTAAAGAATTATTGTAATATGACCGGCAGTCAGTGCGCACGCATTAACGACTTGAAACGGTCGGCTTCGGTAGAGTCTGTGTGCACACACTGGCCACTTGCTATCCAGAGTCTTGACAGTTGGTGCGAGTTTAGTCTATTTGAGAGTTCTTGGTCCTGTAAGAGAGACTCCGAGAGACTGTCGAACGGTTGCCAAAATGTGTATCCTAAATGAAAATAATATGTGGCGGTACCGTATTTTGGCCCGAGGTGGTGGCCTTCAAGAATTGACCGCCTGCAGAAAAGGACAATGGTGTGCACACAGGGTTCTTATTATTGAAATTATATTTTCTGCGCGCGTGTTGAAGAGTCGTTATTTATTATTTTAAGATATATGACGTCACAGCATTGAATGATGCACATAATTACAATACTCGAACTTGCTACGTAAATTAATGTGCTCAATGGTTGTTGTAGTTAACAATATGAAACAGTGCGTTTTCTCATGAAGTCGTTAGTTTTTCTCGTACGATTTTATGTATGACTGAGTAAATAAAACATTTAGGGACAACTCACCGAATCATCGTTTATAACATCCAATTATTATGGAACATGAAAAAAAAAAATAATAATACTTGGGATTCAACTTTAAATAGCGTTATTTGACATGTCCGTATGTATTAATGGTACGTATCCGTATTAAACTGTCATTTTGATAACAAAATAATTTAAAACGAGCAGCATGTTTTTAAACTGCACAATATACAACCTACGCGTCTCGGCAAAGCATCGCTACAAATGTGAATCATGAAATAAAAATATAAGAGTTTGGTTTGTATTTTTGTCATCGGAGTGCAATAGAACAAACACATTAAAACATAAAGTTTATTTTATACGATTAAATTTTAACATAAACGTAGTGAAATAGATAAATAAGTTTCAAAATATAAAACAAAAATATTCATTTTTTACATCACAATTGTCTGAAACGAGTTTATAGCTTATTTGGAAATCCCTTGAACTTTTAAATATACAAATATTACAAATGATACTAGTTTTACGACCTGTATTTTTACGTTACATGCAAAAAGTGATTCCTGCAGGTATAAGAGAAATAAGTGGAAACTGAGAAGCGACGAATATATAATATTATTTTTGTTTAGCGTTGTATTCATTGAAAATATATACATACATCCGTCAATGTATAGGTTTTAAAATACAATTTTTATTTTGTTTTTTTTTTATCGTGACATGTTTGACGTGTCAGAACTTATATTTTTCTATGGCATAAAATGTATATTATAATCTGCGCCCACCATAGATACAGTTATTATTTAATAAGAAAATCATAAGAAATCACGTTTCACGCTATGATATTATTCATTAATATTAATTTACATTTATTAAATTTTCTACCGTCACTTATGGTCAATCAAATAAACGAAGGGTTTCATAGTATTGCAATATTCGCCATCATATTCTTTATGGAGTACAGACGTACTGTGAGACATCGGCCGAACAATAACCAATTGCCAATAAATGCTGTTAACAATCTGGTCATTCGCAGGATAATTACCTATGTTATCGAAATTAAAAATCCTGCTACTCCATAAGTCTCAATTCACCTAGTAGAATGTATTGTCTTGGAAATTATTCAATTATTTTTTGCACGTTTACAAAACTATATTTACGATTTTTATAGGTAACCATATACTATTATCACATATTAGAAAAACAAATGATTAACCACTTTATATTCAAGCCACGTAAAAAAATCAAAAGCATTCTAAGGTAGCGTTTTAATGCCGATAAGAAAAACAAGTAATTATGAGAAATGACGGTTTTTTAGATTCTGAACGGAGTGATGGAATCTATTGGTTTTTTTTTTTTTAAATATACGCATTATCACTGACTTTTAAATTGTATGTACCAAAAATTATTTGATACAATAATAAATTATAGTAAAACGTATTGTACAATAATTATCGCTCGGCGCTTGGTATAACACGGTAAATCCAAAACATTGCTATGGATAATAAACTTATTTTTTCACTTTCCTTTGAACAGTCGGAAGTATCCATTATGGTGGCGATACACGCAACGATCGAAATCAACACGTGTCGTCAAGTGTTGAATAGTATGCGAATACGATATGTGAAAGGTATTGTTATCCTAGCTATACTGTTACAGCGAGGTGATGGGTATAGATGCTCGAAAATGGCCCGTACACCAAATGACACTATACAACGCAGCATTTACCCCGGCCCCTCCGTATATAGCTGTTTTACGACTTAAGTAGATTCCTATTTCGTTGTTTGTTAAGTACGCACTTGAAGTATCTTTTTTCTCCTCTTACAAACATATAATATTCACCTATGTGCAGCGTGCTGTTTAGGGATCAAATGCGTACTGTAGTGACAATAAATGTCGACCGTCAGAAAATCAAGTCATATTCGTGTTTTGGAGGGAGATGGGAGGATAGTGAGATGGCGAATTTTAAATTTATGAGAAACTACGAAATATAAAACATAATCTTAGCGTTCAAAACTATATGAATTACTAGGTACTCAAGAGGAATTCAAACGTTTTCTATAATGTTTCAAATAGACGGTATAATATATTATAATTACAGTCAAAGAATAAACACAATTTATTTAAATTAAACTAAATGGTGCCTATTTAAACTTTAGGGTGAAAAAACCGGATGAACTTTTCATGGAGAGTAGCCAAATGTTTCCAGGATGCCGCATTCAGTAGGCATGGCATGCAGGAAGTGTATTGTTATGATATATTTTGAAGAGACGGTGTAGGTAATTCAAAGCGTCAAGAAATTATTTTTCGTAGACTAATAGGTTTTATACAGTTACTAGAGATTAACAGTTGTATAGAGTTGTTAAGAGAATTTTTTTTTATTATAACATTTGAGCGATGGCGTACCGTTTAGGTAAAATATTGTTTTATGAAAACAATATTCTTTGATAATTAGATAAATTTGATTTAATATTAATTTTTAAAAATTTTTGAGAAGATTTTTTGAATTAATAAATTACTTTACCCCGTTCAAAAGTTCGCAATTGCACTAGTATATCATTGGATAGATATTATGTGATAACAGTTTTATACAATTGATTTGCACGTTTGCTGCTTAAAAAATCACGAAAACTCGAAACGGACCAAGCGACATTGAACGGTTGTCGTGAAAAACGCTACTCACATAACTTTACATATAATCAACTTTCTATTGCTTACCGTAAACGTATTATAATATCTTATGGTTTGATATATGTATAATATAATATATGGTACATAGGTAACGATGTTGATTGCCAGACCGTGATTACTAATTACACGGACCTTTGTGATCACGGCGTGCATGTCGTAACCATTATTTTCGCATAAATGTCGTCGACAGTACCTACACCTATTATGTTGGTCGTTTGAATCGTTTGTACGGACGTGTACGGTCATTCCGTTGGATTAATAATATTTATGTGTGACGATTAATCATTCCGGGATGGTATAATACGTTTATGTTGGCACGATAGCACCCACGTATTTTGTGTGTACTACGCCGTGCATGCATATTACATTTGAATAGTAATATATTATGCATATAGGTACCGGTTAATTGTGTAATGGCCGGATTGGAGCGAATGACCGGATTGGTTTTTAATTTTTAGCCATCCGTGATGAACATTAACGCAACAACAGTACCTACTTCGAAGCGAATAAAATTTAAACGTAACCACCTATTTCTAGTCAACAATTAGTTATTACCACAATAGTGTTATACTCGCGAGTTTTTTGATCATGTATTTTCAATGTTGTTTATCAGATCGAAAATCATCCGAGTACTAAACATTATAGAATCGAATTTATCAAAAAAACCGTATTAATTAAAGACTCATTTGTGATTATATACGTAATAATCACTTCATTTTTTTCTCCAAAACTACACCGGATAGATAATATGTGATTCATGCATGACTACATTAATGTACGTCATATTCATGCACCCGTAGTACAATAATATTAAGACTAATATGGGTGACGGACTTTGCAAAATTAAGCGAGTTGAGAGCGATGGTTTGCTACCCCCGCAGTCAATTGTAATGTATTTCTATTTTCAACTTACCGCGATTAATCTATACAATAATTCAATAATGATTTTAAACACTATTGGTATAACTATATAGTCTGAACGATATTAAGAATTCCGTACAATTTCAACTTTTGATTTAGAGTTCCGTAAATTGCATGTATACCCACGAGAATAATTTTTGAATGTTCAATAAATTTTGGTGAGATTTATTGGGATGGAATCAAAAATGATTTAGAGTTTACACTGTGGTGATTTCGATATTGTATATATATATATATATATATATATTTATCAGTACGTTATAGAAGTAGTTATAATAATAATTGCGGGTGTTATAGTATTATACAAGCGGTAAAATACCGCTTTCAATGGCCCTTCACTGCGATTGTTATTTTCACAGACGACCATATTATATCCTTCGAATCCACTCGTGCTGCCAATCAGCACAGATTACAGATGTCCTCCTATACATTGCTATGCATATATGACCATGTCCGTGTGGTGTACGAATGAATGGCGGTGTAAAAAAAAAAAAAATAATAATAATAATAAAGAATGAAAAAGAATAGAGGGCTATGCATAATTATTATTTATTACCTATGAACGGACCAGCTAAAACGCTTATATAAATTATATCTCCACCGGTTACTCGACATAAATAATTGATTTCAATGAAAATACTTAATATTAATATATTATTAATAAAAGGGCTCATGTTTTATCAACAAACGTATACATCGAAACAAAATCGAAAACTAATTAAAAATGTTACACGTACACGATGTCATTATAAAATATGCAACATGATACCTCTTTTCAAAGCAAACGTTTCAATAAATAATTCTCAAGACCGCTATTTATTTCCAACCGCACCCGTTTTGACCAATTAGTCCTAATTTTTATTAATCAGAACGTTTTTGACTGCAGGACACTGTACAAAGAACTGTGGAATCAACTTGTGTGCTACAATCGGCAAAACATGTACTATAGAAGTCCAGCTCGCGGGTGGACTGTGCAAACTAAACTTTTTAAATTCTCAGTTATATTCGTGGTTAACAGTTAACAAATAACTTTCTAGAAATCAAATAATACGTAAAATAAACGCTACAATATTGCTAACACCAAGGTCGGAATTTTTTTAATAGCTATCGCAATCATAACCATCAAATAACGCGTACCTATTTAAAAAGAAAAGACATTTTTTTTAAGTAAAATAAAACGCTGTAAAAATAAAAATAAATATTCATGGCCAGAGATAATTTAGAATATGAGTTAGATGGACTTTACCGGTTGCGATCGGACTGAGTCGGCTTGTGCGGAACAATCGAAGTGAAAATAGTTTTCGAAAAGCAAATTGTCTTAGCGAGCTAAATTGTTTAGATTTTGTTTTAAACTGTTTCGTTACAACGTGACAGTGTCAGTGCACGTGTGAGTGATACACGAACGGATCGCTAATATGTTTCTCTAGACGATTTTACTCGTTTCGTCCGGAATCGGTACCGCAATGGAAACATTATTATTTTTATTATAAATGTGTAAATTGAAACATATTATTATTATAGAAAGATATTAGATATTATACTATATTATGAGTGGTCGAAGAACAGAATTGTTAAAAAAAAAGTTCATATTTGTTCATTTATTTAATTACCTAGTATGTTTCGTTAATTTTGTCTGGTCGATTTCGAACAAGAATATTATACTTTTGCAGCAATAGATCTCGGAAATAATACGACTATTTTAACGATCTCTGTACTAGCTGTACTGTAACAGTTACTCACAATTATACGAGACCAACGATCATTTAATAATAATTTGAGGTCGGTCATCATTTATTTATATCGTCGTTGTTTACAAATTTGTTTACACTGGCAAACTGGTGTACGCGAAATGAATAAAATCTTTTGTATTTTCATTTTTGTCGACATTTTCATAATTCAAAAATGTAATGAAACAACATAATATTATATTGTACTATGTTTGTATAATTTTTCTATTGTATTCTGCGTACAAATTTAGAAGCAATAAATTATTGTTTTTATTTGTTAGTATTATGCATTGTTATTGTCTTCGACATAATAGGTACTACTATATAGTTTAAGAAAAATAAAATATATATATATAACATAGTATAATGCGTATGAATAATTGATTTATTTTTCAAATTATTCCAACTGGACATGCTCCTCATCATCATATCGCACATACCATCCTTACACGGAACAAAAGGCTTCAATTAATTCTCATTTAAATGTATATCGTATTCAACGACGTTTGCCGGTTTGCCGCCAGTTTTATAATTTGAAAATTTCCGAAGTGGTGAATGATTCAAGTATAAGGTCATCAATACATATTATTATAATTTTTTTTATTATTATTATTATTATTGTTATTATTATTATTATATTCGTATATATTTGAAGTCAATATTTATATTGTTTCTAATTGCATTATGACCATATAGTTCAAGTTCTCATATTATATTATATTCATTAAGAAATATTGCCTAAACTAAACAAATAATAATCAAATACAGGAACTAAATTGATTGAGTTAAAATTAAAAAAAAAAAAAAAAAATGAACCAAGAAATTATTTTTGTTTTATGTATTATTTATGTTTATACACGTATTGTTTATTTGTTTCAAAAAGTTTAGCACTCTAATATAAATTAAATGTTATATTTTCTATTAGTGATCGAGTTTTATTTTATCATTTTTTAAATTAAATCGATAAGATATAACGTATTTTTTCACGCATTGGTTGGATTATTTACTATGAATATTATCATCAAATACATTATATTGAGGACTGGCATCCATTAACATATGATAATTTTTCAAATACTCATGATATTGGAAAATATAATAATAATTATAATAATCATAATAATAATTTTAATATAATTACTAGACTTGTTGCTTTAAGACGTTAACTCGATGATTCGTCATAAATACAATATTACAATAATTCTATAAAATATTATGTCATAACATAAAATTTGTCTGTGACTGGAGAAAAATTTGTAATTTTCTACGGGTTTTGAGGCCACATAACATTAAGACGATCTACTCTAGATATATTTTAATAAATAACCCGATAATTGTTGTTGTACAGCTCTTATTTTTAATTCACTATTTATAATATACATGTGAATAGAGTCGTAAGCGTGGTTTATTTAATGGTATTCGATTTAGTTGAAAAGTGAAATATTACAGTAATTCGACGTGCACGATTTATTTATTATTAATTATAATCCAAATATATTTATATTGGAAAATAAGACGCACTATACGTTTAATACCGTTGAACTAACGTCTGTCAGACTTCTGAACATCCTCGTAGACAAAGTAGCATTTAATTTTAACTTTCACGACAAATAATATTAGATGGGAAAATCGTTGTTTCAAAACTGTAGTGTAACAGCAGCTCTTAATATTTTATATTATTCGGTATGGCTAAGGATAGAAAAAAAAACTTAAAATAAGTTTAAAAAGAAAAATGATCGATAAATCATCTTGAATTAAGATGACTTATATGAATGATATCTATAACGTTTGAATTTTACATAATATATGTATATACTTATGTATAAACCTATGTTTTTATATTGACATATTTTCATTTTTTCCACCACATATTATGCACAGCAGAACCATCATAAAAAAAGAAAAAAAAAACGAACGACGGGATTAATAATGTTCTAATACATTTTACCTGGTGGCCCTCATACTTCACGTTTATGGCTCTGCCATGACAAAATAAATGCTAAATATTGGTATTCTGGAACTTCAATTAAATTTGGACTTGTCATCTTCAGCTGGTTATTGTGATCAGACCTCTACTCTCCAGGCATGATCTTATATCTCACCATTTATTAGACATCGTCAAATGTCAAATTAGAAGTCTGAACACTTTAATAGTAATTGTGTTCTGCTTCATACTTATTATACATTTACACCATTAATTAAATTGCAATAAGATTCTTACAGTCTTGCTGTTTTGTTTTTCAGAACAGAAACACTGTCAAAGGTAATATTAAATTGTTACAAATATGGGTGATTTCATGTTTTTATTTACATTTATTTTACATTGCTATGTGCAAAATTAACTGTTCTTTAACTTTGGATCATTTTAAGAAACCGATTAAGTTTAAACCAATTCCATTACAGATTATATTTTTAATATGTAGTCATAGGCATAGTATATATGTAACTATATGCACTATTTGACTTTAGAGTTAATGCAAATAATTACAGCTGCCGTGGGTTTGCAAGAACTATTTATTTTTTATAGACGTATGGAAGAGAATAAATACATTCTACATACGGAAATGTGTGAAAAAAAAATATTATTTACAATTGTTAACAACTTACAACAATGTAACTACATATTTAACATACTGAATACTACATACTACACGTTCAACATAGTTTATGCAAAAGAAAAAAAAATCCATGAAATGTGCGAAAAAAATGTTTATTACAAATTATTTTAGTATAGTTGAAAAGCGATTGAAATCAGAATAATATTATTTTAATTCATTGCGTTTAAAAAGTATTTTATTATTTTGATGACATAAATAATTTTTAACAATGTCTGTTAACTACTATGGTACGCGGGTATTGGAGACGAAATTATCATTGAGCAAGCTCACGACTAATAAATTGCCCAAGCTGGTTGACAAAAAAGTAAAAACATTTTAGCTATGCCATTTTGTTGGTATATTATGAAGATACAGGTAATAATATTTTATTACCCCACCGATAAATAGTTAGGACTGTGAGCCGTTGTCTGTGATCAATAAACATTTCAAACTTTTTTCATTAAAAAAAAAAAACCCCCGTGGTAATTGGTATTGATGGTTTTTCTTGCAAAGCCACGCTATCATTTCTTATCATCCACGCAATCGGATGCTAAAAATTTAATTTAGTTATTAAACATTTAAATAATACAGATACTGAGTACCATATGAGTACATTCTGTCCATCTAACAAACGTCAGTTTAGGGTTGTTTTAGTGAATTTGTACCATTCTACATTTGTCATCGATATCACTAATGCAGGAATGCACTAAATAATATTATGTCATTCAGTTAGACGTATTGAAAGTATCGTAAAAAAAAAAAAAATGCTTTCAGACATTTTTTAATATTTCTTTGCTTTTACACGCCATGGTTACGATGGATGAACCACATATAAGAGCCACCTAAATGCTATAATTGTCAATCACTTGGACGTACAAAGTCGTACTGTTCCCATCACCCTCGCTGCGTGAAACGTGGGGAGGATCACTCATCCGAGGTGTGTAATAAAGGTCGGAAGCTTCCGGCCAAATGCACACTTTGTGCAGGTTATCACACTGCTTCTTTTAAAATGATGCCCAACATACAAATAATTTTAAAGAAGAAACCCATTTTTAGTGGATTTGGTTTTTCCTATGTATTGTATTGTATCATATTGTGTTGTTATCACAATCGGAATGAATATGTTAATAATATAAAAATATAAAATTGATGAATTTTTAGTTGCATTACATTTTGAATCAGTAGTGCATCATCTATACATAAACATTTCATGAGATAGGCCAAATACACCAAACCGAAAATCATTCCTATGAAAATAAAAAGAAAATAAACCATTAACGGTAACAGTCAAATACCTATTAGAACGATTTCAATATATTTTGATCGTGGCATCAACATTTGAATTTTAAACATTTTTGAAAGATGTTGGCATCGCTCGTTAATCACTTTATTTTCAGGAAAAAAAGAGGGAGTTTACAGGGAAAGAGAAATCATTTGAATTTTGATGCACATCATTACAAGTAGGTCACTAGGACGGAAGTATATATTATCACTGGTCAAATATTGTATTAACTTGAAATGCAATATTGTTTTTTTTTTCATTTTTTAGTAAATATTTTGATTTAATACCATACGAAATAGAATTTAATAATTACATTTATTCTTATGATTTTTATTTTTATCAACTTCAAATGTTTGACCATGCAGTTTGTCTGCCCAACGGTTGTTGGCCCAATGTCACCATTCCATTTTAAGTAGTATTATCAGTAGTTATAGTAAGTCAGAGTATTATAGAAACTTATGTTGGACTCGTTATAATCGAAATTGATGTTTGACTAATTAGGGGTGCCAGATTACTATACTGTACTCTAGAATAAAAGCACTTGGAGAAGATAAAACGATTTGGTGTTTTACTATTAATGAAACAACAATTTTTAAAGCTATACAAAGTGTTATGTTTATATGTTCTTCAAAATTCAGAGAAGAAGGGATGTGAGTTGCTAGGAGTCTTTATGATGTAGACTCGTGAAGTGAAGCATTATTCAGGAAATAGCAATGGTGTAGAAGAGAGCTGCTCCTGGAAAAGGTCATGTCATTAAAATGGTCGAGGTTAATATTTAGTCCAAGACGTTAGCCTAGTCCTAAATAAATAAAGTTCAGTTTGTAGCAAAAGAAAATCTGCTGGTGAGTTAATTTTCTTATAGATTGTGTTATAATTCATGAGAAGAATGAATTTCCATGTCATCCGTTTACCAATTTAATTTATAAAGATATTGAATAACATAGGGCTTAAGTGGCTTCCTTGAAGAATTTCAACGAAACTGGATACATGTCGGATAATACGTATCCGGTAAATCTATAACATTTATTATTTCTTTAATAACCATTGGAACAATAAACGATCAAGCTTTATTTCCAAGTCCGTTTTAATTTAAAGTTCTTGAATAATGATCAATCATTATACGATAGTATAATTTACAATTAATCATTATTTCTAGTAACAATAACAAAGAAGCCGACGAGTTAAACTCTCCTGGTAATTTCTTAACGTTTTATTAACGATTTTATTTTTATAACAATAATAATTATTGAGACTTCACGTTCGCTTAAAGTTTATTAAATCTCCTCTTTCAGTCATCATTATAGAAAAGGATCCATTTGATTGGTAACAAATATAAATTATTATAATTTGTGCACACTGAGTAATTCTTTTTTACACAGAGAAGACGTTATTGTAGCAGAATAGTTTGAAACACTAAAATTTATTTTTATTACATTTAGAAACTTTTAATTATCTGCGTAAAGTTCTATATTATCATTTTATCTTTTGAACGAGTTTAATTTTTTTTCAATTATTAAAACTATAAAAAGCTTCAACTTTTATAATGTATTTATAAATACTCAGGTACTTACTTAAAAAAAAAATAAGAACATAATTATTTCAATACGGCAATACATGGTCATTACACGTATTCATATTTCCACAAAATGTTAATTTAATACTCCCGCCTTTTTATATAAAATCCTAGATTGTTTAGATATTATTACGAACAGTCAAATACCAATACAAATACGTTTTATTGTTTATATATTGTGTTATAACATTTCAACTTAAGTTCATACGTATTTTATACAATCCACTAAAGTAATAATTAATATTCACTAATGTTCACTTTCAAAATGAAGTACATACTGTGGTTATAAAATTACGAGGATATTAAATTTATAATATGGACCATAAGCGTTATCATGTGACGAAAATAAGATAACGAAATCCTGTGCAGCGCTGCCCAGTGTAATGCATTATACGATTATACATATGAAGTGTATATCAACCCACGTTGATTCAGATAAATTGATTCATTGCATGCTACCACCACGCTACGGTATATAATTTAGGTTTCCAAATTTTCAAATCAGTACAATCACTCATTACGTCGTATCATACATACAATGGAAAATCGTAACAATTAAATCTGCTTAAACATCACAATACAATAATATTATAATGTACCGTTTTCAAAATAATACTTCCATTAACGCTTGAAAACTGTTTAACAAGATACACGATTATAATATTTGTTTACAGTACATTTTATAACCAAACATTCATTGAAGTCGAAAAAACCATTTATCCACGATTTATATCCCATGCGATTTGTGCTGACTAGGTACCTACAGTTGAATATTATAGTATTGCAAAAATATATATTATAATAGTACGTAATATATATATTTACAAAATAATATTATAAGCTAATGTACCTATTTATATTCATAATAAGTTCTCAATCAATAAGCAATTTTTATGCACAAGGAATATATTATTATAGTTCACAAAAATATATTAATATATGCATGGAAAAACAGCCCAGGACTACAAGTTATATCTACTTATACATATTTATAAATTTCAATTACGCGTAAAACTTATCGAAAACTGATCGACCATGATAACGTGAGGTTGTGTCTAAATGAAAATTCACCGATTCGAACCCGATCACCGATGGTTTCATTTTCCAAACAAATCGAAAAAAGAACTTACCAGTTACCACTACCCCTTCATTCAATTTGTGCACTCTTCGAACAAAAAAATTCACAGATAGAAAACCTACCTGCTACCGTACTGAAATTACTCGTTGAATGATGAAAATCATTACAGCAATTGAAATGTTTACCTTGAAATAAAAATGATATCCCAGTTATATAATTGTATAACAATGGATAAAACTAATTATTAGTATTTGTTATGTGGTGAATAAAAACTAAACCTAATTTTTTACTTAATTTATTAAAAACTGGTATAAAAGATACGCACAGTGTACAAGGATTTTGCTTTTCGTACTTGTTACGTACTTGTGTACTTTGTGTATACAAGTTTACTTGTTAAAAAAAAAAATATACATATATATTATATTTATAGTATATTTTATAGGCATTTGTTCGGGGCCTTTTTAATGCGCTACAATTTAAGTATTGACGTATATTTCATTTCCTAAAAATATTATTACAAATAACAAAGAATTTAGTATAATATTATAATCCAAATTAATTACTACTTATAAAAACGGATGCCACATCATGTGTAAAATGATATATAATGCATGCGATTATAATGTTCGCTGTTATTATCACATAATATTTTAATGTTTTCAAACATTTCATAAACCGTAACCACAGCATTGTAGTGTAATGATTTCAATTATTTTTGCTAGGAAATCACATTCGATGCTTCGTTGATAATTAATATAACCCGAGCATTGAACTTTAAATTGGGAACGAACCGATAATATTATAATTTTACGTAGACCAAAATGAAAAATGTTTATTCATGTACTACATTGTAATAAAATTATTTAAGAACGATTCATTAGCAATTACTGTTTTATTTCGAACTAATGAAGCGAAGAGTATAATATTATTATTGATGATGGTGAACTGTGGTCTGTTTGAGACACTTAAACATTCATTTTTTGTTTAAAATATAAAACGAAACGGAACATAAAAATTTATTGAAATTACTTTCGGTATGTAAGTCACTGGGCTAGAGAATAAAACTCAGATGAAAATGAGAAAATCATGGATCGGTGGTGAAGGAAAAAGATCTTTCAGGATAAAAAGCCAATTAGATAAAATATTAACCAAAATTACTTTCTTATTTATACGATTTTATGAATTATTAAATGATGACGACTGGAATAGTTTACATCCCGATAAACTAAATGAATGTAAGTAATTTAAATATTATAAATGTATTTATTTTACGATTTTAATCATCTGAAATTGTTTAAAATGATTAATATGAATTAAAAATTAACAAAAAAATAATTACTCAAAAAATAATATTTTTCTAAATTAAATAGTAATAATATGATTATGATTATCCAACGATTATTTGTTCTTTTTCACTATCTTTCTTTTCTACTCATCGATAAAGTTTGACTGAAACACAATAACACTTTAAAATGTAAATATCAACGCTTGATATTGTTATTAAAATATAATCGAAGTATTCGCATATCTAATTATGGAAACCATCATAAAAAGGTTTAAAGAGAATGGTGAAAAAATTAAATGAAACCAAAACATAATATGTTAATATATAAACCATATAATATTTTTATATTTACATTATAATTTATTAGTAGGTACAATTTTCCATAAGAATCACATTATTTTGGAACTATATAAGCCATTGATCCGTGGTAATGAACTGATCAAGACCACAGTGCCATAACAATATGTTCATACTTCGACGTAGAGAAGACACCTGTTATAGGCTTATGTTATTTATTTTATAGTTACGTGGGTTTATTTATGGTCAAATATTATGGAGGCTTTAATATTTTGGAGATAACTTGAATAGCGGAACGAGAGAGTATTTGCTCTTTTCGAAACGATAAAAGAGCTTAAAAAAGTTTTACGAATTATTTCCACAGATTTGAAACATCAACAAAGACTTTGCTATACCAATGTAAAAATGTAATTTCTTGAATTGGTCATGAACTTTGATTAAACTCGATAGCAAGGACCGAATGAAAAGTTTTAAACAATAGTGACCATTTCAAACTAAATCTTGTCCACTTTTTTTTTTTAACAAACTGTTCCCGTAGCTTCAGATTTGAAGTAATTATCGTTGCTATTTTAAGACAAAATATAATATGTTACGGTATCCCGAGCCAATAGGCACCACGGCAAATACCCCCAAAATCCGCACGGCAGTAAATTTAATTCGACTTTAACCGTTGTATCTGCATACAACATTACCCATTTATATTATAGTGAAAATAATTGCATAATAACTCGAGATAATCACAACACGTTTTCTTCAAAAGCAGCTTAAACGTTTTTAACGCGTTAAGAAATTCCAAAGAATAGCCAGTATACGGTTAGTAATCATTTAAATGATACTATTGGTTCAAATTCAAAATTCTGTACCATATACCTGTTATTTTGCCACACTCAAAGCCTATAATTTAATAAATGTATTTGAATACGTTAGTGTTCCATTGAGCACACCCATGTACTCCACAGGTAGATACGCATCGTGAGTGAAATGCACAATCATCGTATTTGTGTCCTTTATATAAATCCTTATAAAATATCTAATGCTAACGGTTACAAAAAAACGACCGTAAAGCTTTTTTATCTCATCTAACACGATTTTGACGCAATGCGTAAGTGAAAGAAAAAAAAAAGTGAAAATAATAACAATTAAATACATATTACATCGAGAATGTGTGCTTACGTATATACGTAACCGCGACCTAATTTATTATGCCTTAACGAAACCACCGGGGTCCTTTATTTCGCGGGGTTTAATGTATGAGAAGCATTCAGTCGGCGTTCAAAAAATAATATTAAAAAAATGTAGAGGGAGATAAAAAAAACATGTTCTGCTTTCTTCCCAGTAGCACACTGTGACACTGTATAAATATAATTATATAGCATATTTATTATATAATAATATTATATAGTGTAATCGATATTGCCAGGCGTGAAAAAAAATATGAGCACAATACGTCATATATACATCATGAAGTACGTTTGAATTTGATTGAACTATTTTAAAACAAATTTATATTTAGTATAATATAATTAACGATTTATCCAATATTGTGACTGTTAAAAATAATTATATGCCTAGTTATTCAAAAGAATAACTAAAATCGAGACTGTCTATGGTTTACGGATAAAAGCGTATGCAGAAATTGACCAACGATTGTTATTTTTAAGATTTCGTGAATTTCAATTACAGAGTTAATACTTAATACCATATTGTAACGTTATCCTTACTTAATTTTTCGAAATTCGTAATATGCGTAATAATTCGTAATAATTAGTAATGTAGATAATTTTTATACTCTGACTGGGGTTTTTGTTTACACGAAACGATAATGTTTCCATTTCCGGTTAATGAAGATTCCAATTTAAACTTTAGAGATGTAAATTTAGTATATGAATTTGAAACAGAGGACTTGTAATTATTTTCTGTTATGAGGGAATTTTAGTCTTATAAAGGGTTGGTTTTCATTGAAGTTTTACTGTACATTATTTAACTTGTGCTGTTTGGGATGTGGATCGGTGACCGATCACGGAATATACTATTATGTATTGATTGAATGAAACGCGTGGTGTGTTATAACAATATATTAGATTCTGAGTGAACATGTGCCGATTTTATAAAACGATATCAATGCTAATGTGTGTTAATATAATAGTTATCGTACGTGCGTCGTGTACGTGATCGCTAGAAAAAAGTCTATTCACTGTTGTCCAGTAAAAAAACTGAAAGAAAAAGAAAAAAACGATGGAAAAAAGCATCGGTTATATAATGTATATTTTCTGTTATGGCTACTATACTTGTCCATAACGCCCAAGTCATTATAGATTACGCGGGGTGCCTCTAAGATTGTTTTCGCACTGCTGCACTGCGCTTATAAATTGATCACAAGAAGTTGGTGAAGTACGGAAAACATTTTCAATCGTCAGACTAGCGAACTACACGAATGTACCGAAAATGGATTTTTGCACAAACATTATTCCTTTCCTGATTCTTTTTTGCCTGGAAATAACACGAAAACATAACACGTTGGTATAGCAATCGAATAGATATTTTAATAATATAAAAAGTTTATGAACACCAGTAAACAAGTTCGTCATATCGAGCACTATGACTGTTTACAAATTGTTTCAATTATACTATAATCCTGTATAACTATTTCATAAATACTGTTATATCAGCGCACAGTTCAAACCATTTAGCCTAAAGATTTGCAATTTCGTACAGAAGTTTTTTACACAATTTGGGCGACCCATAAGAAAGGATTTTTTGGAAACCCACATTTTTAAGGGTTGATGGTAGTTTGAGCTCAAGGCTGAATTAATAATTGTTTTCACTTACTAGTCACCAAGGTAATATTTTATGATGTTAGATAATAAAGTACTCAGTAAAATTTTCCAGTTGCTATGACAACCAAAATAACAATCAAGTAACTAATATTGTAAGCTAATGTTTGATAATTTTATTCAGTTTTTCTCAATTATTCGAAAAAATACTGAGAAATAAAAAAAACAACTTTTCAATGCCCCGATTAGATGCACTTTCCAATCAATAAAATTATAAATTTGTACATATTGGGGCTATCTTTCAGCTAAAACCGACACAGATACAAAAAAAAAAAAAAATAATAGCATTGAAAAAAATTTAAAAATTCAACTGGTAGTTTATTTACAAGGTAAAATGGCGAAAATACCCCTTGCCGGTATCACTATAGATATGGGTATAAAAAATTTGGTCAGTAGTTTCATTACATAGTAATGACCATTAATAAAATGTTTTCCCAGAAGCAATATTCTTAAAAGACACAAAAGGTGTAAAAATGGAAAAAAAAAGACTAGCTCAAACTGCTGAATATGAAATTTGGTTCAGAAGTTTCAATTTATGATCTAGATGGAAGGATGTAGATGTATTCATATAATCATAATTCTGAAAAATTAAACGCCGAGTGATGAAAACTTTAAATTAATAATAATAATATACTACTAGGTTAATGAAAATCACAAAGTGCTATTTAAATGCTATTAATTTTAACAGATAATGTTTAACATGCGTGATTCGTCTAGTTCTTACATAATTGTTTTAGACCCTGTTTTTCAAATAAAAATATTTTTTCTTCATGCATCAATACGTTTTTTTGAAGTTGAAATGGAAGTAATGATTTGTTATAGATCTATTTCTGATTTACATGCAATATTATTATTGATGAACGATAAATTATTGTTAAAAAACTTCTTTTTATTTAGTCTAGGAAAGTAAAGTAAATCTAGCGTGGGTACACTTAATCGGTCATAAGTTTTAGTATAAATAAATTAAAAATTAAAAATGTTAAATTTAAAATCCATGGAAACTTTTCTAGGTAATTATAATCTATTTTATTTATTTCATATTTTATTTTGTCATTCGTACTGTTTTTAATTATAATTAATTATATCACAATCCAAATGTACCATGTTAAAATATTTGTTGATAAATATTAATTTTAGCTTGTGTATAATATTTATATGCTGCAATTGTACGGGTGGTAAACAAATTGCGGGAAGGAGGCAAAAATTACACAAAGTTTATTAACAAATAGTTATTTAGTACTTATAATTTATTATTTGTACTACTGATTATTTAAATATACGAGTGTTAGCAGTTAGTGTTAGTTACAGTCGGAAACTGCGTATTTGTTCAAAATATTGATAAATACCAAGAAGAACATTATACTGTGTATTAATTGTACAATCGAGTGCGATATTATACATTTTTTTAACGGAATTTAAATATTTTGATATATTATTTGTTTTTTTATCTAGTGGTTTATTTATTTTATTTTTACTAAATCCCTAACTGAAAACATTTTTTAATCGAAAATATACATACATGTATGTATCAGTTACATCGCTTTAGTGTACGTTTAATTATATTTTACTTAATTTGAATAATTTTTATTTTGTAACTCAGGACGATCATGGTAGTTATGTTCTGGCTGGTTGTGGCATACATATTATCACCTGTTTGGCTATAACGATAAAAGCCATAATGTTTGCTTATTCAGCACTAGCAGTAGTCTTGTACATAATGTATATTCTACTCCGACGATAAAGCTAGTTAATCTAATTAATCAATCGACGTGCGGATGAGAAATTAACGTCTATGATAGAGTAAACCAAATTAAAAGTGGCTTTAAAATAGAAATGGACTAACATGACATAATTGATAAAGTTAATGATTTTAAAAACATCACGTCATGGTGTGGCTAAAAATATTTGTTTATAAATATTGCGTAGTCACCTTTACAGTGTCTGAAAAAAAGCCCAAAATATGCTTCAAGACAATACGTATTTGTTAACAATTTAGTCGACACAATGACGTTCAGTCTGTAATGCATGGTCTTACAATTTTTTTATTCCATATTTCTCTCCCCGCTCTTTCTCCTCTGATTAAAAAATCGCGTAAAAAAATTATATACTTAACGTAAATGGCGAAATTTAGCCATCATTCACTTGTACTTCGTTTTGAGAATCGACTAACCGACTTGACCAATCATAGATATTATGTTTAATAATATAAATACCTACCTAATGGACATTGTAAATGGGTTTTTGTAATTTTTTTTTCCGTTTACGCTTTTTATTGCTGTTATATATACGCTATGTATTTATACATTGTTGATTTTATGCCGTTTTAACGAGATAAATACTATAATATGATGTGTATGCTAATATTAATAATTTTCTGTGCCGTTTCCGAATGAGAATTTTGGCTGTTATACCATGGTTCCGAAACCTGTTCGCTTTTTATCGTGGTAGTATTGAACTGAGTTCATGCTATTTTTATATGTTTGAATTGAGTATAGATAAGATGCCATAACTACCTATATATCTGGTGAAAACTGAATCTCGCACATAATATTACATATTATATAATATATAATAGATAGATATAACATTTAAATTATTTAATTCTATTGTTCGGATCCCTATTAATTGTGAACACTTTCACGTAAAATTATTTTTTCACTGGGGGGACGTGAAAATATTTTTATTCTTGTTGGCATTATTCTGGGAATACAGTCAAATGCATACATAAAATTACGAAGCAAAGAAACTAAACCATGTAAATATATTGCGAAAGGAACAATTTTTACGAGAGCAGACAAACAAATATAATATAAATAAACACGTTTGCAGATTTGACTTCTTAAAACCAGGATCATTTTAATTTTTACCAACTACTACTTAATTATCAACATTATTATACTGCACATTATTACTATTTCTTATTAGAATTATCCACTACTTTTTACAGACTACTAGCCAATCTCCACGTGGGTATTTCCTGGATAACACTAATAAAGCTAATACACTGTAGGAACTTAAATCGAACAACCTAAAAATATTGGCCGAACTCGACTCCGAAAACCAATAGTATTTCCTAGACTCAATTTAATGTTATCCATTTGTTGAACTAAAATAAAACGTGACATTTCGTAATAATATTATAGCGATGATCTGCATTATATGGCGCAATGCGTCGAAATAATTTGATATCAATTAACCAAAATATTATGATCGCTATAATTTTATTATGGTACCTATTACGATATATTTTTATATTTATTTTTATCTATATAGCTTTAAAATAAACTTTTAAGCTAAAAAAATTACATAAGTATATGTATATACAATAGGCAATGGGTACATGATATGATATAATACTTAAGAGAACAATAACAATATGTGCACCCGAATACTAAGAACTACGATGTGAAAATAAAGACAATGTTATAATAAAAATCATGAATAATATAGTAATGAGAATAATAACAATATGTTCCGAAATGTAAGTGTATGTAAACCAGTTAGCGTCCAATTAAATCGAAAATAATATAATGATAGCAAATATACTTAATTTATGAATAGTATATAAAATTAAAAGCGTGATAAATTATCACTGATAATATATTTTATGGTGTAGTAAGGTTTTATATTACCTATAATATATTTACTAGTTTTTACAATACATTATTGTATATTGTTACTGGCACGACGTGCATAGTTGTTGCATTACGCATAACGCCCGTGGATATAAAATAGATAGGTAAAATTATGTATGGAGTTGGAAATTTAAACAGATGTTGCATCACGTCTACTCAATATCCATACCACAGTTCGCGTCAGATGCAATTATTTAATTATTGTAACACCAGCGTGCATCAATCAAAAACAATTCATGCGAGGTAACAATTTAAAACAAAATATAATAATATAATATCTCGGAGCTTCGCGTTTTCGAGAACGTTGTTCAGATTATCGTGTGGTTAAACGCAATAATCTGTTACTACAATAATAATATATAATACATATATATATATAACGCATATCCAGATAATACAAAAATTATTGATCACTCGGGGCCAAGAATTATATACCTGATACTGGGTAATAGGTTATGTACTTTATTGGCTATACTACCAGTTGTAGAGATTGCATCGCGGCGCAAAGATATTAATAATATGTTTCCACGTAAGTGCGGTGCGCCCCCGAGTTTGGGAAAAAATAATACATAAACCCATGATTCCAACCGCGGTGTTTGGCTTGCAATAATTTGTTGCCCGTGTACGAACTGTTTTTGCTGTTAAAAATAGTTATACAAACATGCGACGATATCACCATGGACAGAAGTATTTATTATTTATACGTTATTTTAAGCCAAACGTATTATGTTGGTTCTATAGAAAACGCGTTTAACGTTCAAAAATAAATCGAGTTCGATTAGAAACTTGTAAAAACAACCACGGGTGTCATAATGTTAATTAAAAAAAAAAACAGATTTTACATAAGATGCATGTTGATATTCTTTTTATTTTTTCTTTAGTTTGCATCAATAAAAAAAATTGATTATTAGCTTACGTAAATGTTTTATATATTACACTCTATACATAATATAAAGGTACTTATTGAAAATTGATTCCAGTTAAATTAAGTTGCACATTTCGTTTATTTTTATACAAGTAATTTTTTTTATATAGGAATAAGATCCTAACGCTTCGTATAAGTTTTCTATAAATTGACATTTTTTTTTGACCTCTGAAAGTGGATGATAATAATGTATATTTTATTTTGTTATTTGTATAATATGAAGGGCAATCGGTGGTTCAGTTTTTCCATCAGGTATCCGTGCGATACCCTCGTGTGACTAATTCTGAGTCTGTTATATTACTTCTTCTTTTCTGCTTAATCTATTGGATTTTGGCTAGGAGGCGACTGTTGTTGATATTCTATGCACCATTTACATGCAGTCATGAGTCAATAAATTTTCATAAATCATTTTAATACGATCGATAAAATAACAATATATTTTATCGCATATATTTTGCATAGTTTTAACGTTAAAAATAAATGTATATATTCTTAATTCAGATGTATTTTCTTCGTTTTACGGTCATACAAAGTTGTTTAATCGCTAACAATTAAAACAACACATCATAATACTACACTAACATGTATTAAATACTGCCTATTTTTACCTTTATAAATAAATATTTAAATACTAAATAATTTTTCTATAGTATGATGGATTTTACTGATATTGTTATTTATCATACTGTTGTACTTATCTTGAAGTGTTTCTAGTTTATATATTTTCTAATTTTATACTGAATATTTTTTATGCTTTTGCATTGATGAGTGCACGAAAATGTGGTAAGTGTTTAGTTATATTATTGTATGCATCAAATTTCACTTATATAAATTCACTGAATATGAAGTTGGTTTATTGTCTCTAAACAAAAGAATTTTTGCGAACAAGGGATTAATATTACATCAATTAATTGATCGGTAGTTAATATATTTGTAGATTGCTTTTTTTTGAGATAATTTGAAGATCACGATAAGAAAAATTGACATTTATTAATAACCCTATTAAAATTCCAACAAAAAATGTTTTTTATCAGTCATTATATACATTTAATTACTTACGAGTATAATTTAATGCATTAAATTGCAGTCAAACGAACATTGCTTCTTAAACAAAAACATTTTAATGGGTACCTATAGGAACCAAGAAACAGACTAAATTGTTTAGTTTATGTAAAAATTTCACTTTATTTTTAATTTGAAAGTTTCAGGTTAAACTTTCAAAGGATGTAATTCTATTTTGTTAATTAAATAAATCATTCAACGTAAATTCATATTAATCGTCTTAAATAAAGGTTGTTGTTTTTTAAAATTAATTTCCGTGCCATTAATTATATTACATTCTTCAAATATTACCGCCTGTGCATTATATTATGATACGAGGGAAATAACAAATTCAATATTCTTATGTTTTTACATAGTTTCCGACTATAGCGTGTGTTTAATATAATATACGAATACATGTTCGTATTATAATACGATTAATCTACATATTTCCCGTACATCATGATCACAATCATAATGTAATATTATCTTTATATGTCTAATCAGCATGCCTCATTAAATGCAGGGATAAACCGCTTATCTGTTTCCATATAATATATTTTATAATGAACATACGGGATAACATACACAATGTATTCAATTGCTCGAGAAAACATTTTAGTAACAATGTATTATTTCAATACTTTGATTATTAAATTTCACGTCAGTCAATTTATATGACGTGCGTTTGGCGCTGTTGTGAGTGTTCAGAAATATTGCAGGTGCCATGGGTGTACGTGAAAATAAAAATAAATGTCACAACGAATTCGGTTACTCTACGTGTAATGGACGTACCTATATCTAGTGTAATCATGGATTCTACTATATAATCAAATATTTATACTTTATACGGCCATACGGGTTGGTATTCAAAGAATCGGGTACTCAAATGTAACATAAAAGTCTCACGACAGGTGAACTGACATTTTTTAAAAGATAAGACAGTATTGATAATATTGACAATGGGTTTTTGGGAAAAGGCAAGATATAAACGCTGTTAAACCGACGATCAGACGTGTGATAATCGACAACTGGTTTGCACGTGTGAAGTGACAATTTTCCGGGATGAAATAATAATAGGTAAGTACGTCAAATAAAATATAATTCGTTCGTCTTGTATTCGTTCGTATAATACAGCGTTGCAATTGAAAACGAAACCGTTTTCGATGTCTAAATAAATGAAAGTGAAGAAATAGTATACAATATCGTTTCCCATTGTCACGGACATAATATTAATATTATATTCAAGTTTACGGTACAAATTTCCTCGTATATGACAAAAAGAATATATTTAATTTATCTATAAAGAATGTAATCAAAGAGGTATGTAAATGTGCGTTGAATGTGCGTACATATAAAACGAGGTAAAAAAGGGAAAATAAGTTAAAAATACATCACTTAGCTATTAAAATACTTGACTATATTACATTTTTACGCTTAGAGTGAACAATTCTATAAGCTAGGTAGGTAATAAAATTAGCTAATGATAAACGATGTGAAAATCTTTACCGAAACTCTATACTAAAATATATATATGTAATCGAAAATGTCTATTAATCCTGTACACCACTCTTTGTGTGACACCGACACGTATTTTTAGAAAGTCCGAACTCCTTCGTACAGAACGCCAATGATTGAATACATAATAATTAGTGAGCAGACACGTCGGCAGTGTATACGTAGTGTTAATATAATATCATTGACGACAACATTGGGGTGCTTTTTACATGTCCATAGATGCTTTGTCACAAGTAAACATCAAAACATCCGATGACCCGTCGAGAGTGGAAAAATATCGCGTAGAGAAGTCATGCGGTAAATTAAATTGCGGTTAATTAAACCGTGTTTAACCTAATCGGTGCACCGAAACGTATGATACAGTGGTTTGGATTAAATTGGATCCTACATAGTGGTTCGTGCCACGGCGTTTTCGCGTCGTAGTGCAGATTCGCATATTATGTGACATACTATGCAAAATATATTATTATGCTCACGCGGAAACTATAAATCAGACAGGTTTTCAATATTTTTTAACCACATATTCGTGTAAGTAATAACGAGTTAGAAAGGTCCACTCTTCAAACATGTCCAATTGCATAGAAACCTTAATTGGTGAAATTATATCTTTGTTTTGTAGTTTTAGCTGTTAATTATGAATCCATATTATTTAATACTCCTACTTTGATATTTTACAAAATCGGATAATATAATAAACATAACATAATATTATAATATCTAAATGCGTCAACAATCATAACAATGGGAATTAAGTATGTTTGAACCTGAATCGTTACATAGTAAACAATCATAATAATTGGAAAAAAAGTATATTGTAGTTCGAAAAAAAAGCCCGCGTTCGGTGTTGATAAAATTAACACCGATGTGCATTCATCACTAATCATAAATGCAAATAATTACAAACAAATGAGTATTTATCATGGTATATTACGCTAGTGTCTACAGATAATACTCTATCTCAAATTATAATTAATTCACATCAACAATTAGCTTATATATGTGTATATATATATAATATATGAATTGTAAATAATTTAAGAATAAATATTTTCCTTCAAATTTAATTAGATGTGTGCGGGAAAATTGTTTGCAAATAAACCGTCTACGTTTCTCATTTTGTTCATAATGTTATTAATGGTTGATTTTTGAGTGCATTCATTTTGCATTCGACTACGAATGAAAACGTATGAATATGTCATATTGCTGGGAATGATGATACAATGTTGTCGGAAACATCACGTTATATATGTCCAGTGATAAGAGTATATAAACACGGCTCTCGAGTAAAATGCACTATTTTCCTAACAAACTATCTACAGCCATACTGATTATGTCATAGTCATTAATTATTATCATAGTAATTTTTATATAAATATTTTAATCAAAGAATAATCCACCGGTGACTACTGTAATTTTGACTCTGGTTTCAGTAAGAATTTACTATTTATGACAACCAAAAGGTTGTTTGGGAAATGGCGGTACATTTTTATCGTTTTTGCTGTGTTCAAGACGTAATATTGCCGTATGTCAATGTACTCGTATGCATATCCGATTGAACCTTGGATACTTGATGACGACGAGTGACATCCGGTTACGGTATGTCTCTGGAACCATTCTAATATATTGAATATAAAAGTTATAAGAAAAAATTCAACTATAGGTTTTGTAATACTGAAACAGCTTTGTTTTGTCTACTTCAAAAATAAAATAAGTGTCCGATATTCGTATGAACGACGTGTGCATTATATTCATATATTATTAACGTTGCTGAGTATTTGTTTGATAAATATTTTAGTAGCTAACAAAATGACAGTTTCGATCCAATATGTATAGTATTATTCATCAATGACGCGCACAAAACACACTTTATTATTTTGTTGAACGACACTTTTTGTTGGGATAAAGTAAATATATATATATATATATATATATATATATATATATGTATGTTTATTTTTATTGTAAGAAAATTATAGACCCAGCTAGTTTTAAAAGACTCAGAGTATTTACAAAATGTTTTATTTAGTCGCAATCATAAATTCCGGAACGGAAATGAACAATCAAATAAACAAACTAAAATTTAATCAAACAAAATAATTTAGCTCTTTTTATATCATAATTATGATACACAAGAAAAGATAAATATCGTACGACGACGACGATCTTGCAACTAATATTTTTAAGTACCTTATATCATATTTTAATTGAAAATGTATGAAAAATCAGTGAAGCTATCTAATTTATTAAATAACATAATGTATTAATGTAATAATAATAATAATAATAATAATAATAAATAACAATAATATTACTTGATGATGATACAATGACAGAAACAGAGTGCTCTCTCTGCTCTCTCATATTATATAACAACATATACGTGTAACATTTTAAATAGACCCATTAAAACCATACAAAAACTAAGTAAATTATATGACTGGAATGGGTCATGGGTTGAATACAATTTTCATAATATTATTCTAAAGTTTACTGAAATACGTGGTTCAGACTTTAGTAATAAAGGAGGTATGGTGAAGGGTGTGGAGATGGAAAACTTATCTTACGGAATTGTGTTAAGTTTGTGCGTATGTCATAAAATCATTAAAGTATTAAGAAAAGATACACAACTACTTTTTTTACGAAATTTATCTCTCGTGTACTTGATAGTGGGATTTCATTGAGTTACACGAAGAGGTATAGATGTTATTATAATATTTGGTTTGTAAAGAATATTGCTGAACAGGTAGGTCCTAAACTGTTAAACGGCGGTAGCGGCTGTATTACACTTATGACTTAAGTTCAATGTTCGAATTAGCAATACATATAATAACAATAATAATAATAATAATACTATCAACTTAGTCACCAGTTATATATACAATAGTTATACACGTACACGTATAATAATATGGATGAATGAGCGATTGCCAAGGTGTGTGGTGAAAATAAAAAATGATTAGATTTCCGCACTTTGCTGGTTGTTGGGGCATGTTTGAGGCGTACCAAAGACAGTGTATGACAATGTGGTATTGTATGAAACTGGTATAAATACAATGTATGAAAAAATGGCCACCGTATACTACCTGCGAGTGGCAATTTATTTAATAAAATAATAATGCAAAGTCAACACGATTCGACGACACGAAAGTAATTGCCGTAGACGTGAAAAAATGTGAAACAAGAAATTATAATATTACACGATAAACCAAAAAAAAAAAAAAAAACAACTGATATCTATAAATTTCAGGACTTGGTGAATATTGGAGCTATGTGCGTATAGATTTTATGGGGTCTGTTTAATAAGTGTTTAGGTTTAACATTGGGCGTCAGAAATAGTTCAATTTTTAGTCAATAAATGAATTTATGTCTTTTTGTGTCACCGATAGATGAACATTCATTAGAGCTGAAAAAATTAAGATTAAGCCTCTGAAGTATTTATACATTTATTATGATTTAGTAATAAATATGAAAAAAATAAAAATATTCTTTATAAGTATAAAAATATATATAAATTTTTTTTTAAATTAAATAATATGGATGTATTAAATAATTTTGAAAAATTGTAAATACGAAATTTTTCAATTTGACATTTTAACATACACAATAAAACGCATTTCCGACTTTTTATTTTACCCGATCAACCACAAGACTGTTATATGGCCAAGCTCGCACCACCTTCAAGCCGGTTCTGATAAACTCAATTATTATATAATTGTAATAATAATAATGATTATTCCATTTAATACGTGGAATATAGTTTAATAATAAATATAAGCACGCAAACCATAATACATTAATACATAGCATTAGTATTATTATATTTTTTTTCAACCATGTAGGATCTAACATACGAATATTTTTTTTTTTTTACCATGCAGTATAACTTACTCATCTATTCTATCTAGTCGCAGTTTCTTATTAGTATTGTGATTAAGCACTGTCCGATGTCGCTAGCTCACGGATGGGTGACCACTCAGGTTTTTAGTGACGAATAAGCCATGCCTTATAAATACACATGCGTGTTCTAATAACCTACCGTTCTAAAATCAATAATATAACCATTTGAAATTTCCTTAGTTGCTGCGAATTGAATTTAACGAAAAAAAAAAAAATAATAAAAAATAAAAAATTATTAGAACCGTACCATGAAATTGAAACACATTAATTCTCAACGATGTTTAAATGACTGTGTTTCGTGTTGAGCTCCGATCTAATAATTTATATGTTTAGAATATAAAGTGTATGAAACACACAGTAAATGCGCATAAAACGAATTCGGTACGACGGTACGATATTGGACTGGATTAGTTTTCGCACAAACTGTGATACAATAACATTTAACATAATGGATTTCTGTTTTTTAAATCAAAAGCATAGTGGGTATAATATAGTTTTTAGATAAACTGAGAGACCCTGCAGTTGAAAATAATACGACCGTTATTAATTAGGTATAAATGCTGTCTAATGGCCATGATTTAACAGGTCTAAGATGCAAATACGTCATATTTTAATTTGGAATAAACAGTGCTTAAATAAAAAAAAAAAGGTTTCATTTTGATATTTAAGATTTCTATTTTTTGTTATTACATATTCAAACGTTATTCAACTATTCAAAATAAATTAATGTATTAAAAAATGCAGTACTTAAGTAAATATTATCATCCTCTAAAACCAGTACTTAGAAAATGCATAATATAATTTAACCATTTTAAGAAATCACGCTCTATATAATATAAAAATAATATTAACAATGATAATTAACTTAATAAATTGTTTTACAAATATGAGTTATTATAATGAGTTAATGTCAGGTAAATTTTAAATATTTAATCTTAAGCTCAAGTTTCATTTTTATTTACTTAAAAGTTAACCTATTTGCACTGCATTATTAGTTGTTTTAGTTATTATTTTGTTGGAAAAAAAAACTGAAACTAATCGAAGTTATGTTCTGATGTTCATGTTTTATAGAAACTTATTAACTTTATGCTTGGAATATTTTTATCAAACCGAAATACCAACTTGATTATAAAAAATTCCAATAGACTTAAAATATAAACTTTGGGCGAACATTTGATTAATTCGCTTAGCTTGCAGGTAGGTATAAGATATTTTGACCCTAGAACGGGATGCTCAAGTCCGAAATCCTTCTCAAGTGTTCCACTGCTGTTATAACTTGTTAAAGAGAAGCCGTCCCATCGCATAAAAACGGAATGGAACACTGCGACGGGGCACTAGAAATGATTCTTACGGTTCTGTTTTGATAATAAAGTTTAAAATTAACGTCAACAAACTGAAACAAAGTTCCAGCATTCAGTGTTCACAAATTGACTTTCAAAATTATTGTTATTGTTTTTTTACGTAAAATGAATTTCAATCTGGAAGCCGTAAAAAACCTAGTTAAAAGTGTACATAATACATATTTATTAATAATTAAGTGCGATATTTTTATATATTATATTATGCACAAATAATGAGTAAATCATTACATTTAAAATTAACGTTTACTACCGTATTATCTCGGGTGAGTTATATATCATGCGTTTATATAGGTACTCGGTGTGCTGGTATATTATCAAACCTGCCGCTATTGAACACAACGAGTTAGCGAATGTTTGTTAAAACAGTTTACACATAAAATGTGTCAAAATATTATAATTGACTCACAAAAACGATACACGTTTTAGATAAATTGAATGTCCAGAATATGACCACCACAATTCATTTACAGTTTTGAAAAAAATCAATAAGTAGTTTATAGAACTAAGATATTTTAAAAGGTTTTGTACCGATATGATTGCAATTCATATAATATAGATATGATCATGAATAGATTTTTTACGATGTGACTTATTAAATATTATGATATAGCCCTCTAAAATCTATACATGTAGACTTGTGACCTTTTAAAAATTTTCAAGTAAAGTTGTACGCACATGAAGTATAATATTGTCTAAAAAAATGGCGTTAACTGAAATGTGACAGTTTTCAATTCAAGCTATGCACAATATATGCATAAAATATGAAATTCAACACCAATACAATTCTAAATGTTGCTGTTCAACATATCATATGCGTATAAGCATTTGTTTAACTTGAGAATTCTACGAATAAGGCCAACTTTTGTATTTTCACTTCAGTGATCAATTGAATAATTTGGCTAAATGAGAAATTATATTTAACACATCGTATTTGCATTGTATGAATGATGAAACTCATTTTCAACAACCTTAAGGAAATAATATGTCAAAATGACAAAATTTGTGTTGTGGGTCTTATTAATATTCATTGATGTGCAAAATATCGCAAAAATAAGAAGTTTGTAGTTTATAGTACCTAAATAATTACATTTATACATTTGTATTTTATTCATTGTTTTATTTCCTCTCGCAGGCAACATTTTGTAACTTACACTTTTCGGTAGACATTTATAAATGTAAGTATAAGAAAGTAAAGTTTCTGAATTCAAGAACAATTGTTTATGATCAATGTTTTCAATTTCCTTTGTTACACTTAATATTCATTGTATCCAAAGTATATTAACGATACGGAATTATCCTGTTGCCTGTTATTGTTTTATTATTACATTATAATTGAATATCACGATTATGTGCATATATAAAAGAAAAAGACAAGGATAGCCTTTATAGTTTTATACTGACTGATTTATTCATAATCAATGCATAGCCAAAACTATGATATTGCTATAGCAATATAACATTTTCAAAATATTTTTCGATCATAGTCTATAATGTATATAATCAGAAAAGATTTTTTGAAAATCACATTTTTAGGTAAATGGCCATTTGGGATCTGAGCCAGACGTATAAGTTTTTAACTTACTGGTTACTAAGGTTATATAAATTTTTTGATTTTATGATTATGGATATAAAGTATGCGGTAAATTTTTGGAATCACTATGGCAACCAAAATAACAAAAAAATAACTAATATCGTAGTCCAAGTTTTGCAATTTGTTATGTTGTTTTTCTCAATAACTCAAAAAACTATTGAGAAATTAGAAAAAAGTCCTTCTCGATGCCTCAACTAGATGAAATATTCACCAATTACAAGAATTTGAACTTCGTAAATATTGGGGCGATCTTCTGTCAAAATAATAATAATAATAATAAAAATTCATCCCTTATTTGGTGCAAAAAAGGGTAAAAGGGGCAAAAATTCAAAAAATTACCCTAGAAGCCACAGCTAAACATATATGATATGAAATTGGCCAGTAATTTCGTATTGTTATGCAGAGAAACACTGCTCTATTGCAGCGCATCTTGATTTTTGATTAATTACAATTTTCGACCTGGTATTATTTGAATTCATATAATCATATATAAGTGGGTAATTAAAGTCCACAGACAACACCAGCTGATGAAAGCTAGTATAATATATATTAATTATGAAGTTGTCAAAACTAAGTAATAAAAGTTGAAATGCAATTAAAAACAAGAACTATGTAAAAATCGATATAAAGAATACTAAAAATTACCTTTTTCTGTTCACTTTGTTTTTAAACACATTTTAAAGTAACCCTAAAATGCGTAAACACAATGCTCATCGTATTACACACATTATGTTTATAAAAATAATTACTAGCATGGTTGAAAATTGTTTAATTGAATTGTGACATAAATTATAGAACGTTGAAGAAATCTTATTAAATCTCTGATCTAAAGCGTTATTTATGGTCTGCTAACGCTGAATTTTTGTACGTATATAATGTCAATATAATTTCAACATTTTCAGCTATGCATTTAAATGCCTAATTACTTTTTACTGTACTATGTTTCAGTATCATTTTACTTCGGAAACTCAATACAATACAATTAGATTAATTTGCAGACTAAGAAGAAGGCGACTTTTTATTTTTTCCAAATGACTTAAGTTTTATGATTATTTACCGGATGAAAATGCGATATACCGAAACGGCATTGAACAATAAGCGAAACAATTGGATTTAAAATATATACAATTGTATTGCGGCATCAAAAACGTAAAACCATATAATTTTGTTATCTTTTGGTGTTCTTCACAGATCATAGCTAAGGTTTGACGTAAATTGTTCTCTTAATAAATTGTACGGTGCTGAGCATACAGGTGAATCAATCGTCTAAAAGCATTACACGTATTCATGAGATGTATTTAATGTCCAAAATAATAATAAAAGTGTATATTTTACGTGTGCACATCAATTTCTCACTGTCATTATTCATATATTTGCTGTTTTTCATGATTGTTGGATCGCATGAAATGACAAATTATTATGCATCATACATTTATACCATTCATACCTACAGAAACATTATGAGAATACTCTCGTTTGGCTTTTCGATTGTACGAGTACAACAATTTTACTTTCTTGTGTTTAAACTATACAGAAACAAATATTATACTAGTAAACAAATACCTATCAACTTTTGTTCGTCCTTAAAACTCCGTTGCTAATTAAAACTGATTTATTTAATAATCATTTTGAACAACAAACGAACTTTACCTTCCGAATTTGTTTCAATTCAACAATATTTTATAATAATGTTCGCAATGACTATAAACAATGTGAATCTCAGATATCTCAAATAAATTACAATAAACTTTAATCATTGTATTCTCATTGCATCCTGCTAATTGTTGTTTTGAATTAATAAAATCGGAACAACATCAGTGATTATATCACTTAGTCGTATTCGATTCAGACGAAAAAACATACCTACTAGTTAATACATCATAATGATAATTGTTTTCAATAGAGATTCTTGATTAAGTTAAATTTATTAGTTGTGTTCAAAATAATTAACGTTCAATATTAATAATAACATTCTAAATCAATTCATAAAACAGTAATACCAATAATTATAAAATTGTGCTAGTTTTTTTTTTTATATACACCTAAAGTAATGAGCTCTGAATATTAAATACTTTTAACTCTCTAGAGAGTATTTTATGGTATTCGGTTTGCAAGTAAAATATAATACATGAGTCTAATTTGTATATATTTTCCTAATAGATCCTCTATGATATTTATTCATTACTTATATTGTACATTCATAAATCGTAATATATATTTATATTTTATAGAAAAGAAAAGTGCATATAATATATAAAAAAGAAACATTCCTTCTCCTAATGTATACCTAATGTCTACCATAACAGAAATATAATTAATAAATAATATAACGTATTCCCTAATATTTTCTTAACGTATTTATAGAAAAATATAATATTATTATCGTACGTGTGAAAACGAAAAAAGAAAATTGAAAAATAAAACTTAATCACTGACAAAATGAGATAGTATACAATATTTGTCTTGGTAAATGAAACTATAGATAAAGATTTTAAGGAAGTAATTAAAATGTTAAGTATAACTTTGAACGAACTTACAAAACAAATACAAAAGGGCTATACATTGTTTGATGAGGAGAACGTTTTGGTTTGAGGTATACAATTTTAGATGAAATAAAAACATATTTGATCACCTATCTTATATCTACATATATTATTATAGTATAAAACGATATTATATAGGTAATAAATTAATTTTCAAACATAGAAAAATCTTTTTTTCGTTTATTTTAAGTGAAAACTTCAAAGTTTTTTCCTAAAGAGCTCTAAATTTTAGATAAAAAAATAATGATAAATTTAGTATCCTAATACACTTTAGTATAAACAACTAATTACACCTATTATTGGAGAGAAACTTTTGAATTATTTATGTAGGGATAATTTTACTAAAAACAAATATTTTGTGATTGAATTGTTAATAGCCACTGTAGATAAATTGCATTATAGAGAGGAATTGATATACGTAGCCACTTAGGCAAAAAATTCAAAATCTAAGTGAAATTTAATTCATCGAAAATGTACAATTTTGTTGTTGCATACTAAATTATAATTAATGTCATCAAGTATTATATACAAATGTACTCTTATTATTATTGAATTAATATACGGATTTACGTATTTATGGACCGCATAGCGATGTTTCAGGTTCAATTACCTGCTGTAAGGAACGTGAACTGTATTCATTATTCAAAACAAACGTGAAAATGAAAAATTAATTTTACCTTATACATACAATGTTTATACACAGTTAAATCGACCTAATAGTATCTTTGGTTTTTATATTTATCCAAACTAAAATACGACAAATGCAATGTGTGACTCTCGTTGAAGTAATACAATAATAATATTGTGTTTTACGTTTTATCTACAGATGAATAAGATGAATATAACATAAATTTTACAGAAAATCATTAAGAATGAAATGTGACCAAAAACCTTTTTCACAAATTACGTCCTTCATTGTAGGTACGTCGCACATAAACATAATATACATTTAGAGATACGTTTTTTTTTTTTTTTTAATTAATAAAACAGCAGGTCAGTTTTTTTTAATACAAAAAAGTACTTTCATATTTTAGCAAAAAATTATAAACGTCTTGTTTTGTTTGAAAACAATTGTATATGCTTGCAATGGTAGAATAAATGGTTATACATACATAAGTTTTACATTATTAATCATTTGCACCTGTGTACCGTAAGCCCTCGCCAGACACATTCACCAATTACATTATTAACCATCATCGCATAACATTTATCATTTATCAGAATATACTACCTATAACGATTAGTTTAAAGAGAGCGCATCAATAATTAAACGGTTTAGCTCTTATGTATTAACAAATTGATTTCTGTATATTTAAATATTAAATATTATACAGATATATATATATATATATATGTGTAGATATTAATATTATATAACAACTTTTTTTTTTTTTAGACAAATATCACATTTACAATTTTTACAATTTTTGCATACTAAGCAAATAATACACAAAACAACATAATAATTAAAAGTAAACCAGATCACGTGATAAAGGAAGTCATCCAGTGATAGGACTCTTTTGTCATTATACTCGTAAGAACTAAGAATTAAAATTAGAGCAATTGATTATTTTCCATCTATTTTTATTTATTAATAATCCTTTTTTGATAATTTGCTATCTTGTTTATTTTAAATAAAGTAAACATTTAATAGACATTTAGATACTAACATTGGTTTCAAGCAACTACTTATAAAATATTAGGTGATTTAATTTATTTTTAAAAACAAAACTATTTGAAGTTCCACTATAAGAAAAATAAATATTATTAGTTACTTACCTATTTAATAGCAGAAAACTGCAGGCATACGATTTTTTCGATTATTTTTTATACTGTGTATCATATACCAACCATTTGTCAAAGATATACATATAAGACATAAATATTTACTCTAATAGAACTGTATAGAGAATATCTTTCTCAGTATATTATGTATATTACAAACAATCAAATGGATGTTTTAAATTTCTAGGAATAGTTAATAATTTATTATTAATATACAAATATAATAGACAAACTGTATTTATATTTTATTCAATACACACTTCCTCCGTAGTTATATGCATACACACCTGTATTTAATTAAAAAAAATGAAACAAATTCAAATAATAATATGTAAAATTATTTGCATGAAGTAAAACATCGGTTAAATTTTTATATTTTAAATGCTGTAGTAGTACTAAACGAGAAAGTTCCATCCAAATTACTCCCAAAATAGGTTTAAAAATTTTTTTTTTCAAATTTTTGTGTGAATGTGTGATGGGTGTGTACGTTTAAATAAAAGTAATCAGAAAGCAGGGAGATAAATCCATTTTTAGTATGAGAAAATTATACTATGAAACATCTGTGAATGACATAGCTCGGTGCAACCAAAACAATAACAATATAATACCGACTTGAACCCTTATCATCATTTGAACTCTGGTAGTTAGTACATACTTGAACAAACTGAATACAACAAATAACGGAATTGCGTAATATTATTCGGTTAAAGCAGTAACCATCGTGGCATCTTTCAATTACCAAACCGAGTTATATAATTTTTAAATATTTTATTTCAATACAAAATAATTTTTCTCATAATACTATAATACTATATAATTGGGAAAATGTTTAACAAGTACATTTCTATTTGATTATGTAGTTCTATTTATATTATTTAACAGAGTAATAAATACAAAATAAATTTTTTTTTTATAATTAGTCTATTTTTAAGGCAGACTCGGCAGCTATGACCATTAGCCCTCCATGTGGGATTTTTGTAGATTTTATTTAATTAAGAATAACTATAGGGCGTTGAACCCTTGAGTATGTTCGTTGTCATGGACAACGCCGATAGAGTCATGTGGTCACCCATCCAACTGATATTAGCGCCAGGCGGTGATTAACTATAGCAATGCGAGTGACGGTAACAGACTTTTTAAAAGTTTCAATACACCATATCACGCGTATAATATATTATTATGTTTCGTACAATATTGTTGCCGATCGCTATATAATAACGAAGATTTTAGCGAACGTATAAATGTACACGAATAATATATTATTCTTATTTCCTCCCTAATGGAATATTTCTGGTTTATAACATAATATTAAGACTGTCCAGGGAATAATCATTTAATTTGTACGTTCATAAAAAATATATTTTTTTTTTTTATTGGCACACATTGCCCCAAACGCCACGCGATCCATTTGTTGCACATTGTTCGGATAATTACTCACGATCCATTATCATTACGTGTTTAAAGAGGATAGAACAGCATTCGTCCGAAAATTAGCGCACAAGTTCAAATATGTACATAAACGTATCATATAGTGGAGAAAAATAAGTGTGTCAAAGAATATCAATTTTTTTCACCACAAGTCATGTGTTATTATATTATTATATTTTTGTATGCACATGCGCGAATTTGCATCACATACTTTTAGAAACTCCGTAAAGATTTGATAGTATTGTGATGGATCTTGGGGTATCCCTTATATATTAAATAAAGTATATTAATATTTTCGTATTTATGTATTACATAATGTAAATTAAGAAGAAAAAAAATTCATGTCGAGTGAGCCTGTTGGATGATGAAGACATAAACATTTTTGAAAACCAAAATCAATATTATACAGTGTTATGAATCATTAACACCACATGCTTTTTGTAACGGTAATAAAATAAACGAACGTTCAGATTATAACCGAAACAGATAAATTGCAATATTGATCGAAAAATACTATTATGTAGAACTAATCTACCTAAATCGTGCGTCTATACTATGATATAATCTTTTTTGATTTTAGTTTTAAAATCACAAGGACGGGTATTCAAGTTTCAAAGTCTTGCCGTTGATCGATCTATGTGGAATCGATATGCTATAATATAATTAATTATATAACTTATTATATTAACAATAATTAGCTGTGATTGGATGATTGTTATGACCATTTTAATGTTAAATGCATACCAGTGGATAGTAAAATATAATATACATTCCTTAGCATAAATATTTTTACCAAGTTATTATAAAATACGTATAATGTAGAAGCCATAAAACAATAAAATCAAAAACTAGTTAAATTGTTTTACAATATTAAGTTGTAAAATAACATTATAAAACCATTACCTATAATATAATAACCGTACTGAGTTGGATTTAATGCATTTAATAAAATAATATACTTAGTCTAATACAGACATCCAAATAGAGCCCTTTAAAATATGATAAAGCACTATTATTATGCGTATGCATAGCCAACTTATGAATATGTAGCGAAAAAATCGTTTGAATATTATGAAAATGTCTATTGATTAACATGGATTTTGTCTTTTGGAGAATAAGAAGAATAAAATTGAAGATAAAACCGATAAAGGACATAATTTTTAATTAATAAAACGACAAACACTTGCAGAACATTGACACAAAAAATTACAAGTTCAAAAGTATACTACGTATTCATAGTAAAATATTCGATAAAGTATCATCGGCTGTGAAAAATGGACTGTTTAATTATTAAGAGAACATAGTTTTTGTTTCTTTATTTTAACATTAAAATTTTGAATTTCTTAATTGGATAATCTGGATAGTCCATGTTTCACCGAATCAAAATATTATATTTGAATTATTTAACAAAATATTTTAATCGGTACGTTGCAGTGATCAAAAGTGTTAACAATAATAGTACGAGTACGTCGATACTGCCACTGTTCAAGTGTATATTTTCTGTATTATTTAATATTGTTGTAAAGATATTTGGTTATTAGAAACAATTTTTTCTTTTTTTTTATCAAATCCTCCTAGACTTATACCATTATAAATTATCAATGCCATATAAGTGACTATAATGTTAATATTCAGATAATTTTTGTTGGTGTAATTTATTTTGTAATCCATCGTCCAAACGATATTATTTTTTCCCATTATGAATCCCAGAAATGAAATTTAAGAATTACCATTACATTAGGATTGTATACTAGCGCATATATTATGAATATATATTTTTATGTATAATAATATGTTGTAGTATATTATCAATAGTTATATTGTTTGAAATTTGTGTTAAAAAAATGTTTAAACATTAAGAATGTGTGTGCACGCGAACAAAGACGATGAGTAGATCAGAAATATAACTGTGCTACATGATGTCTATACGAAATTTCAAGTATAATTATAATTAGATTCTCATACACGTACAGATATAGAACACAAGTTTATTGATTATAAAATCCATCAAAATGTATAATATATTAATTATTTCTCGCTCTCGTTAGCCATGCAGTATTATAACTACAACTAACAAGGCAACAACAATCAACTTTTTTTTTCGTTGACTCTCACGTATATTACTTATACGAGACTGACTCAATAAGGAAAACTATAATTTTAAAAAATTTTCCATGCTCACCAAAATTCTATTTACGATATTTGAATTAACTGGAATATCAAATTGAAACGACCGATGAACGGGTATCACTATGTGATAGTACATAAAATTCCTAATACACACTAAGAATCTACATTTTGTATATTCTATATTGACTATTTTGATTTTGTGGCGCAACCCGTGCTCTCATTTTCAGTTTATGATCTACGAATAACTATGGGAAGCCTGTAACAGTCGTTCAAAAATCAAAATTAATATCCTTGGTTTTAGGAATACGATAAATGCAACCAGGCGGAAACTATAACGTATATAGTAGGTACGATCATTCCCGGGAATATTTCATTTCAAACGCGATCGCATCGAAATAACGATAAAATGCTATGTAATGTATGCAAAAGTTTAACCGTTCGTGTTTGAACTGGAATATGGGCTTGAACACAGATCAAGGATGCAGTTAAAAGGACGACGCGCATCCGTATAATATAACAGTTTTCTACTAGATTATCATTACACAGACGTAAAAATGGGCGATTTAAAATGCGCCATCTAATGAAATTATATATATTACCGGTTGAACTGCATGCATCATTATACGGAGAAAAATTAAGTGCATTATTCTCTATTCAAGTGAGATACACTGAGGTTATAAATAGAGATGGATAATTTATTATGAATTAAATAGACGTACCTCTATTTCGAGAATAAGTAAATAATATATGAAAATATTGGCGTTTATTATTTATTGAAACGGAGTGGAACCTATGATAGTAGATGCCGGTAGTAATTTTATCAAGGAAAGTATATTGACTCGGATAAAATGGAAACTCAATTTTGATTAACCATACAATATTTTTCATGACCTTGAATAAATGCCAAGATATTCTTATCTCTGCGATTTATTTACACATACAATAATTGGCTAAAATATTGAGCGTCACGTCATTATTATAGTAATTCACAGAGAAATAAAACTAAATTCAGTATCAAACATTCAAATAAATTCAAATAAATGCGTATAACATAATATTTGTTTTAAAAATATTGCAAAATCCAGTTTTTAAAAAGGTATACTTTTGTCTGCGGCTTTGCGTGATTATATTGAATTTCAATTCTTACATCTAAAGGTACTCTTGGATATTATATTATTCCACATTTATACAATCGCATTATATCTTAGTTCCTTTTAGTTTGAGTAAACAATAGTATAATAATTTATGGTTGAAAACTATACTCTCAGCAAAACAATGTATTTCTCAAGGTATGATATCGTTTTGTTACATGGTATAATCATAATGAAGTTATCTTATCATTATAATCTTTCTAATCTTAGTAATTAACCGTATTATATTATGTATACGTTCGTCTCAAAATAAACGATGTAAGATTTCTATCCATAATATATACCGAATTGAAATAGAACAAACAATAAAAGCAGTGGCGTAAACATGAATTTTCAATGGGGGGGGGATGTAATAAGTAATGATACATTTAAATGAATCAACGTGATTATATCACAAGTACAAACAAGGGGCTTTATGGTTCAAGCTCTCAAAAATCATTTAAGCTTATAATTGTGTATATTTGTGAATTATGCTATAATTAAAATTGTAAGACACTGATACAAAGTTGTTCAATTAAAATAACACTAATAAACTGAAAAATGTATTCCATTTTAAAAAATGAACAAAAAAATATAATACCTAGAAACAAGACTATGTATTCTAAACAGATATTTAACCAACTACTTTTTGTACTCATTTGATTTTTAACTCATATGTGCTTCTTTTAATTTGTCGATGTTATCAGAGCTAAGCCATTCAATATCGCTTGCCCAATAGATGTTCTAACAAACGTTTTCAAATGCTTTAGTCTGGAAAATGACCGTTTGCTAGTTGCAGTATAGAAAAAAAAAAAAAAAAACAGAAATTCGCTATGCTGTAGAGTAGGGTTGGAGTTGACCTCGATCATAAAGTAATTCATTATTGTGGATGTGTTAAATTTGAATGTAATAATAGGTTTCCTTGTAGGTATATGAAAAACGATTCTAACGGAGATGATTTGTCAGTTTAGAATTTAATACATTATGTTACATATAAGTTCAAAATTGTAATATTGTGTCAATACTTTAACACTTTTAAACTTATAAGCTAAACTTCAAACACTTATAAATAATATTTTGACTAACGATTTTCGTTCTTTTCAATTGCGATAAATATAAATTATAATAAACCTTGTATTAAATTAAATCAAGATTTTTTGGACACCAAATTTTTTTTTATCAATATTTAAAAAAAAAAAAAAAAATTCTAGGAAAAATCAAAAATTTCAATTGTCTATGAATAATTTAAAAAAAGTCAAAATACATTAATCATTTATAGATAACACTAATATAAAAAATTAGAAAAAATATCAAGTAATTAAAGTTGTTTATTTTAAATTAAAGCAAAAAAAAAGATATTTTGTCAAAAAAAATTTTTCCATAAAAATTCCTGTTTTTCATTAGTTTTTTTTGGGTTTTTCCTGACGCTTTTGAAAACTATTAATTAGTTTTTATTTTCAACATCTCGAAATAACAAATAGATTTACTTTCTTTTTAGAAAGTTTTCTGAAGTCAAAAATCAAAGAATTATCATTCTTCTAAAATGTGATGACAGGTACAAAAAAAAAAAAAAAAAATTGAAAAGACATATATACTATTTTTCAATTAATAGATTCATCACTCCGTCCAGAATCTAATATATATATATATATATATATAGACTGTATAGTGATAGTAAATAAGTGATAGGGTCATATATAATAATTTTTTACTAATAATTAATAGTTGTTTTCTATAGGTCGGTAAAAATGAAAGAAAGTGGGGGATGTAACCCCTAACCTCCCTCACGCCTCAGCATGCCACTGAATATACGTTTACCATAAGTTATTCTAAAAATGCATATTGAATAGTATATATTTTAACAATATAGTAATAACACGGATAGCGTTATATTATAAATCATCCTATATAGTAATATTGATACAAACTATGTAGTTTGATTGCGTCTTAAACTATCGCACTAAACGTAAAAGTTTTTCGTCTTTTCCGTGGCCAAATTTCTCACAGTTATTATTAAAAATGATTTCGCCCAGTCTTCATATAATGTTGTATTATTTTCCTTATAAAATAATAATAATATTATAATATTGTTGTATTAAACTTATGCACGGAAATATTGATTTTATATACCAAAATCTAACGGCCTAAGTGCGTGGTTTTACATCATAAAAGCCAAAACAACAAACATATACGTGACTGCCGAGGCCACTATCCGACGAAACCATATCCATCAGTCGGGCCCGGGTAGGTAGATGAGTAGGCTCAATGAGTTCGGACCGGTCCAGTCGCCGGTGATGTGGTCATTCACGCAAAAGATCGGGTCCACAGAGATGTGGTCAATATGATATCGTTCGATTACTAATTACAATGTTAACGGGACACGAGCGAGTATGGTGGTGAAAATCGTTTGTACGAACAGCGAGTGCCGTGTTAACCTCCGCGCGGAAATAACTCCACTCAACCCGTGCGTGCTTAATGAAAATTCGGAAAATCGACCACCATAATAATATAAAAAAATCATAGGTTTGTTGGGGTGGTCGTCTTTTCCGCTAAACATCTTTCTACTTCTATGGCTATATTATTAAGATGGAAGATTATAACACTTAGTCACGGCTATAACGGTGCTACGGATACTACATGTATGTCACGAAGCGGGAGCAGTTAATTGATAATGCAGTGTATAAAACTACAGTATACATAGTGCGTTATTGTTTTCTAAATTGTACTTATTTTAAATATGCATATGAATCTATGTAATCTTTATTATAGGTGCGATCTGTATCTTACAACATTAAAAACACTTATATCGACATTAAATTGACTGCTGATTATTAATCACAATATTACATTTGATAAAATAGCAACCATATTATTATAATTTGAAGATATGATGTAAGATATACATATAATATTATAATGCAATAACTTAAATGTTGACTAATTTTAATTATATTGTACTAAAAAGTGATAAGAAAAATGTATAATGATTTTAACTAATCAATTAATTTTCTATTTCTTTTATGTGAATTACGTTTAATAGAGTTTGTTCACTATTCATGGATAATTATGAATCACAGATTAATTCATATAATTTTACAAATAATTTTTATTGAATTAATTTTGTTAACTATATTTTACTAACAATTTAATTATGAACATACATAAATAAAAAACTCTTATTATATAATGAAATAACAATTATTATTTACTTTAAATAGTTATTAGAATAATTAAACATTGTAAAACGTAAATGTCCAATGATTCATTTAAGAATCAGGTATACATAAAACTTAAGTAATAGTTTTTCAAAAATTCCAAACAATGTTGGGGGCCAATGAAAACTTCATATGAACTATAATTTATATATTATGAAGAAATATATATTTGACGGGAACGAAAATCGAAACATTTTTGTTATCGCGGAAATACGAATAACAGTATAAATCAAGGATTTTGGTGAAACGATTGACACTCGTCCAATGATGGTGTCACCATCCCATCATTGGTATAGGGTAGAATTTGAATGTAACCTGTCTGTGGTATCTTGCATCCTGTGTTAGCAGATTTGTTCGGTCACTGGGGCAGAGTGGTGAGAAACGGTTGAAGCAGCAGTTGACGAGCTGATTGAAGGCGCCGCACAATAGTCTAATGCAATTATTTAGACGTATCAAAGTATTATTTTAAAATATTTTTAAAAATGTTAAAAGTAATATACAATAAAATTGTTGTATGCCCTTATAAATTATAAATGTAGTACCCGATATAGTTAACAAATCTGTATGTACAGTAATAACAATCTGATTAGACGAATAATTTGATTTCACGTTTTGGCAGTATCACCCTCACCCAGGTCGTCATGTTAGCCCGTCGTGGCGACCCTTCTGCCATTTGATATTGGATTTATCTGGGCTGATAATTTAGCCTGAAGATGTAAATAAATGTCAATATTTAAATATATATAAATATATATATATATATATAAAATATAAATTAATATACATGTAAGAAAAATAGTACACTTGTACGTGCATACATGGTGGAATAAAATCGTGTACGCAGTCCATTGGTACCGGGAAACGGGAGATCAAGATTTCCACAAGACCACCCTGTATATGCATATGTTTACACGCTATACGTAGTGCGTATGTACACGCAATTATGTGCATATTTTGGTATTTACGGGAAGAGCAAAGGCGAAGTATTTTGATTTCATTTTTTTTATATTTTTTGCAAGCGCAAAAATAAACGAACACGAGTTCGACGTCTAATCCTTTTAAGTGGTGGGTTAACATTCAGCATTTACTCGTCCACGCCACTGCGTTGTGGATACCGTCGATGAAGATTTGAAGATGCCGAGACGTCCGCTGCTCAACGATTCGGATAAACGAGTGGTGAGGGAGGTGTGTTGGTTAAACGGTCTATACGAAGTAATTGGATCGGAAATCAGTTGAAGCCATCTTAACCCACTGGAATGGTGTAACTGCGTGCGTATATCAAGACGAGGTGTTGGTCTGCTATTATTAATTCGACCCACATTGTTTTCCGGGCGCACCAGAGCGAATTGCCATTCCACTGGGGGCCAAAATTGAATGGACGATAATGTCACTTTCTATCTCTCTCTCTCTCTCTCTCTCTCTCTCTATACATATGTGTTCATCTCTTTCTATCTATCTTCCTCGTTTTATATTTTTCTGCTTATCTATCTATCTCTTTCAGTCACCAGCCCTTTATCGAATATCTACCACTACAACAATATGCGTGAATACTGCAGCGCCAGCCGGTACTTCAAAGACGTGCACTCTGGGACTCTGGGACGTAGTTTGTACGAGGCAATTTCGTAAACTTTAATATCACTTGTTGCAGATCGATAGTATACTGCTTCAGAGCGATATACGCCCATGGCTCTGAGGCAAAACCGTTATAGAACGAATTCAAAATGTTATTATGAGAACAGGGTCTATTTTATTTTCTCTCTCTCTCGAATATCTGCCCGTTCAACGTTGATATTCAATAACCATGGTATACTTTAATCGGTTGTGTCGATAGCTTAAACTCTAAGAGTTTGACATTAATAAAAAATTAAATTTTTCATTTTAATTCCATTACCAACCATACTATAAGCCAGTAAGCGTTTAATATAGTTATTAATTGATTCAGTAGTAATATTATTTTTACTATGGGTATTCAATTATACGTTATAACTAGTACACATGTGCATGAAAATAAGAATCGTATGCATTTATATTAACAACATATCAAATGTCGACAAACTGTTGGTTTTACGCTTGTGAAATACAAATTGTACACACACACTAACATAATGAACGTAGAACATAACAGTAGATAATATTCAAAAAGATTAAACGACTTTTTCCTCTTGTGTCATTTTTCTCAAATGTTGAGAGAAAATTGTTTATTTCGTTGCATATTACTTTTATATTTGTTATGGCTTGGAAAGATATTTTTTGCTTGTGCAAAATAAAAACGTTTACTTTCTAAACGTTAAATATGGAAAAAATTAATAGTGCTTATGTATTACATAAAATAAAAGTTGAAAGGCTGTCAACAATTTTTCTCAATCATTAAAATAAAACTATAATAAAATATATATCATACGTTTCAGTCAAATAAAATTTAAACGCTTAATACAAACAACGTGAATGATTCCTAAACATGCTAGGTATACACTATTATTCACTGCACCTGAATTTCAAATATTTATATTTTATATACATCTGCTTTTTAATCAAAATATTTCATTTATAGTAAAAATTACTTTCATTAGAAATAAATTTCAAATTGATCGTTTATTTTTTTATATATATTTGTAATTACATTGCATTATTTATTTCACATTTGATTTTTAAATGTCAATAGGTACTTTTTTACAAGTCCATACAAAAAACTTTTGAAAAGCAAATAATTGTTATTTACATAAAAAATAGCTATCTGAAACATAATATCATACTTAAGATTTTGCTTGAAATTTGATTTTGATCTCAGAATATATTTTTGTAGTGATTGTCATTTTTCCACTTTAACTTACAATATAAATATACGAGTTATGTTATGGTATACTATGATTGATTCATAAAATCTCTATGGCCTGACTAAATTAGTATTTATGCATACAAGAATTATTTGAATCTAGATCATAAGTACCGAAGTTAAAAGACGTCGGCACCCATACAATATACGCAAACCAAAGGGGACCCACTAGAATTATAAACATCATAATTGCTCATGTTTATACTTGGTTATTAAAAAAATATCTGTAATAAAGCTATTGATATTGGACGAAGGAAAAGTGAACTTTTATTGTTATATTCGCCCTGTGTCTTGTTCCCTACACTTGACTGTGTTTGTCACACATAATTTATCACACGTTTTATGATAAATTTATTTGATCACGAAGAACAATTATATTGATAATCTAACCTAAGTAGTAGGAACAAAAAGTATTTACTTAATGTTTAGCATATTTCTGCCTTGTTATTCTTATTGTTATTTATTTTTCTTAACCATTATACTGTGCAAGAAGAGCTCTTATTGTAAATACATGCGTATTTTTCGAGTTCGTTTGATTTCGTGCGCAACGAAACGGGTTCGATGTTGTTTAAAAGTGCTTTAAAATAGTTTGTGGACGTGAAAAGTTGACGGGCACATTAAATTTCTGCTGGATATATAGTGATGTACATTTGTACTGGCAAATCACGTATATACGAGTTGGTCAAACGACGAGAATTGGATAATTCTTGCACGCAACGCATTATTTATATTTCATATAACATAATATTGCCCTGAAACGCTTTGTCCTCCCCTATTATTCGGTCAAGATATAAAACAATAATAATGGTTCACCTCTTGTCAATGGAATCGTCTCTAAATGATTTGTTTCCGTATCGGTTTGTCGTAATGCATATAATTTTGAATTCATTAAATAATAGCTTCCGACTATTATTTATTAATTGATCCTAATGAAAAATATTTGAGAAAACCTCTAAAACAATGTCACCACAACTTATTCGTAGTTTTGAAAAAAAATTCTATAGTTTAATTCACTATCAAATGTTTTTAAATATTCTTAAAACTAAACAATTTTATTTACCTATACATTTAGTGTGTGTTTTATCTCTTTTTTTTTTTTTTTTGAGTGATTTGCAAGACTTTTATTTTAAATTTTTTCTATATTGAACGTATGTACTATGGTTTCTAACAATACTATATGGCAGAATTTAATTTAATTTACATACAAAACGCTCATTTTATGAAATTCAACACTGCTCTAACTTTAAATGTTGATGGCTTGTAATGTTTGTACCCCACGAAGTTTTTATATTTTTATCATACTAGTTTATTAATATAACATACTCGGCGTTCCACGGTTTTCATCCAAGTAATTATTTTTCCTGTTTCGGTACCATTGTTCTTTAACATTTTGAATGATTTTCTTAAGACTATGTCATCCATTAAGTGCTTCGCAATTTCATGTTGTGCGCATTTACGAATACGTCATGTACCGGCACATGATAATACAATAATATAATAATTGTATAAACAAATATAATATATTAGACCCGTTTTCCATATTTTACCCGCAAGTTCATAATATACGCAAATGTGTATAATATTATTACAGCAGTCTATAAATCTGATATAATATACGTCAGTGGATTAGCCAAGGATTCGCAACAAAATATTAAACTTAATAGCATTAGAATAGAAATAATGTACGTACGCGTCCGAATATTGAATTCAAAAATATGAAAATAAAAAATAAAATAAAAAAATACGTATATTAAGGTCAAGGTTGATAGCGGGAATCTGTAGATATTAAAATAGTATTTTCAAGAAATGTTGATGAAAATATTTCCAATCTCTATTACAACCAACCTCCCTCCCACCCCCTCGAAAAATAAGAAATATGAAATCACGTTTTTTCCGTATTTTACATAAAATAATATTATTAGTCTCACATTATGTGATATTACCGGGATGATATTTTATGTGGTGGTCAAGATAAATACACGGAATCCATGGCTAAAATGTTGCGAAAATACTTGGAGCCGATGTGAGACCATTTAAACAACGCGTTTGGTATGAAACTGCAGTCAGTTGTGCAGTGGATGGTTGTTTTAGTTAGTTTTTTCATATTGTTGTGCGTTCCGGAGATCAATTGAAATTGACTATTAAAGATAAGTCACGTATTAACCATCGATGCGTGCTGTTATTATTATTATTGTTTTTTATTATTATTATTATTTTTTACTATCTACCCAGTCGTAAATATGTACGGTTTGATGTATTTTCTTATTATGGAATTTCATTTATTATATGTAGGTATATCACTATTCACTTGATATAAAACCTCATCATTCCGTAGTTTGGACTATTTAACCCAAATTTAATTTAATTTTTGTATTTAATAATATGCCTTGGTGACTGAAGGCCATTAGCTATAACACAATTACTATGATCATGTTGATTTTACTAAGTAGTAATTTAGTGTTATTGGGTAGAAATATTGAGACAATCTTCTATTGAAAAATGCATCATCCTACAGCGTATAATATGATAAACGTAGAGAAAAATATTATGTAATTTTTACAATATTAGCCTTTGGATTATAAAATATTTCATTTAAAAATACTCTCTTTTTCTACATATAATATTTAGTTGAAAACATTTATTTCAATTTTACAAAATAAGAAATTTGATGTTTTGTTGACCTTGAGAATCTTTTACTTGATGGTTTCTGAACGTTTATACATATACGCATGTCAAATATCAACATAAAAACGTCTTTATGATACCAACATTCCATCAAATTCATTAGTAATAGTTTCGTGAAACATGAATGGAACATTAAAATCCAACTGCACTTCATAATTATTATACTTATTGTAAGCGAAAATGTAGGCTTATAACTATAGGCATACAGTTAATATAAACTTGGGAGTGATTCAATCGTTTTCTCCACTGGGTTACTCATAGGTGGTTTTAAGCCTACATCTCATTATCTCATATAAAATATTTTAATTTCATAATAATAAATATTAAATTATAGAATACAACATTAAAAAATATCGAAGTATTTTATTATACTTTTATTTTTAAACAAATTATTTATTGCTCAGAAATTACAATAAATATAAGAAGCAAATTAAAAGGAAATAATATAAAGGTATAGAAATAATAAAGATAAGTGATGGAGCACCATTAATGAACAATTTATAAAATATTAACAATGGAAAGAATATAGAATAATTAAACAAATAAAAGTATTATACTAACCGGTAAACAGTAGCGTCCAGAGAGTAGAGACACTTAGAAGTAAAAAAATAATAATAATAATAATAATAATAATAATAAATATTTATCTTCTATATATAGTTCTATAATTTATAAAACATTATTTTAAAGTACAGAAGTTGGTCACTTCTTAGCCATTTTCTGTATAGAAATGAGAGTTCATAAAAATATTAAATTAACAATAATATGAATTAATATATAATAATATTGGTTTTTTAATTTTAAGAATATAAGTAACAAGATAAATGAAAAATAGAACAGAGTATAGTGATTCTACAATAATACGAATAAGATTATATTATGTACGTATATCAATTTATACAACATAGTATTATAAATAATAGCCATAAAATATTAGTTTATTCTTTCTAAATGATTAAGGTTCTAAATTTTTCAAGGTTAATTTTAAATTTAACACAAAAATATAAAAATACATCATCTAGTCTCGATCGTGGAAAGATGTTTTTAATTAAGGCGAAAATTAAAGTAATGTTATAAAAAAGTAACATGAGAAATTCTATATTACGGTGATATCCACTGCTGTGTTGACTGCGTGAAACCAAATGCTATTTCATAGAAATAATTTTACCCATACCATAAATTAGGAGTGTATGCGTGTGTATTATTTTTAGATAGAAATTGGGATAAACTCATTCTCAGAAACGGAAAAATACTCATAGACTTTTTAGCTGAAAATAAACTAGGGACAGTAATTTATTACACGGAAGAGGAACGCGGTTTTTTGATTTCGGAAGTATTTTATACTATTTTTGTGGAACCGCATCGCGGTAAAAAAAAAACAGAAAAAAAAATACCTATTATTAATCGTTCATCTTGGATTTTAGGAACGGTTCCGCGTTGAAGCTGACGTGGCCGTGAATAGGGCTAACATGTTGACCAGACTGTGGAAGTACGCGGGACCGGAAGTGATGAACTCGGAGTATCTGCTGCACGCGGGCGTGATATCCATGGTGGAGTTCGACGACGACATATTCGCGGCGGGCAACTGCTACGACCAGCACCAGTACAAGGAGTATCAGCTGTTCTGCCCGTACGCGTACCGGTTGCCCAAGGGCGAGGGCATATTGGCAAAGGACCTGGCCGTCGAGTACAAGTACTTGACGAACACGAGCGAATGGTTTTTCATCGCCCGGAAGACGGCCGAGTCGGTCATCAAACGCAACAGCCAGTACAAGCACGGTAAGCAATTGTTCACTATTCTGAACCGTCCGCAAGATAGAAGTAAAATAATAATAATACAGTGGTGCGTGGACGTCGTGTATCGGGTCTTGACTTACTCGCGCCCGCGTTCCGTCACGCTTCGCCAACTTGACTCGCAATCGCTATATTTTGAATAATTTAACATCTTTACGCCCAATAACTATACCGTACGTAATACGTGCGTTATTACTTATTTCATCATGTTATCGTGTTGAATCAGTACCGATTTGGCAGTATTCAAACCACGTGACCAGATAGAATTCACGTACAATCATCCGCGTACTATTATAATATTATTCACTGCTTACCTTTTTTTTTCGAAAGATTATACAATATGCTTGTTTTAATACTTTAAGCTGAAGACGAAAATTAAAACGATTTAAGGAAGAATTTAAAAACTATACAAAATTGGACATTCGTACGGGATAGATTTCTGTTTTACTTTTCTTTGATTTTGGTTTTGCACCGTGTAATTAAATAATAGGGAAGATCTAAAACGGGATCGTTTGACCAGGTTCAATCGGGAACAACCGAAATAATAATTTGCATGATAAATCAGCTGTTTCCCGGGACCGGAATAATTTTGAATAATAATAATAACCATAAAACCATACAATATACCTACCTCCGATAAATATAATTGATAACTTGTCTGATTTTCAATAGACAGGTTTATGTACATGTACAATGTTGTTGTATACGCATATTATATTATGTATAGAACATGCATGTTGCAGTCACCATGAATAGATCTCAAATTGTTTCACTGAAACAGTATTGTTCATATAGTTATGTATTTAAGTAAATTTAGTATTTATATGAAACACAATGAAAATTATATCGTGATAAGACAATGTAAATTAAAATAGGTGCAAATTGATCTGATTTATTTGATCCCTAATAAACAATGTGATTTTTTTTTTAATAAATATTATCATCATTGTTTTATATGAATAACATTGCGTTTACAAATAATGAACACAAGGGGATACGAGAACCAATGTTATTATAGCTATTTTTTTTTTTAATATACTTGTACACATTTTTTTCAACTACAAAAAGATGACCTATAACATATGTCATGAAATTATATTTAAAAATATACACTATTATGTAATGATATCGTTTTTCCGTATTTTTATAAGTTATGTGTAAAAATATACATCCCTAAAAGTATACCGTTCAAGTGTTTTACTGATACATTCAATATACATAACTATGCAGTTGGAGTAATATTTTTTACATATAAAACAAATGGAAAAAAAAAATATCTCTTATTTATAATTATAATAATAAACAAGACAAATAAATTATTCTATAATGGATAGTTTAGTTTTTGTCACGAATGTACTTCGATTAACGAAAATGTGTCAAATCAGTCTTAACTTCTTTAGTCAGTAGCTATTAGAAGCCAATAGTTGCTACTTATAATAAATTTTTAATAAAATATATCTTATGCAAATAAGCCAACAAAACTATAAACAATTAATATTACGGTATTTGACGGACTAGGTTTTTTTTTAAAATTGTTTAAATTGTATTATAGGATTATGGTTATAGAAATATTTATATTTTGATAGGATATTTCGAAATTCATAAATAAGTTTTAAAAAATAACATTTTATGATAAACAAAATGTAAAATATAATAAAAGCATACAGCTGCTACAAAAAAAAAAAAAGAATAAGTACCTAAATACGTTTCGAAAATGCTTTTGGGTGGATATTTTTATTTTTTGTCAAAATAAATAATATAATATGTCTATACAAATTTTTATCGACAAAAGTCGGCCAGATATTTGTTTTGGAAGTAATACAAGCATGAAATGAACTCTAGGACCGAGTACCGTTCGGTTTGTAAATAATGAGAAATCAACCCACCCGAAAATTGAATCAGAGTGGAGACGGACAACTAAAGTGTATGGAGTTGAAGATTTGAAATATATATTTTTCAAATAATGATATTTTGACGAATTTAATATGTTTGTCGAATTTTATCATACATTCTTACGTACTGTCTTACTATACTAGTAAAAAATATATTACATGACCTCATAAGGAAAAGTTAAATTCGTTAATAAAACTTGATTCAATTAAAAAAAAAAAGAAAAATGATAAAATCGTTCTTACATAAACGATTTTTAAAATGTTCGATTTACAATAAATTAAGTATTTTATTTATAAGATATTATAGTTAATAATATAGTAATGATTTTATATTTGTCTAGGTTAAACAATTTAAATTTTACATAGCCAAACTATATCTGGAGCCGAAAAAAAAATGGTACTTTTCGGTTATTTCGATTATGCAAGGTTGCCCGTATTTGATTATACCACCATGTAAATATTACACAAATAATAAATATTGAGTAAATTTTTATGAATAAAATTAATAATAAGTAAGTTGAAGATTACAGTTAATGATGTAGGCAATTATTGACAGTTGATATACTAAAGTAATGGACAAATGTTGTGAACTACTTGTTAGTGTTTTGATAAATGGATCATCCAAATCATCCACATATTAACTCAGTCAAATAACCTAAATTAAATATCATACATTTTTAAATATTGAACTTATTTTAATTTTCTATTAACATTTTTCGTCCAATTTATGAATAAAATAATCAAGAATTTGATGAGTTTATCCTTTTATATTCAGTGCTAGTTATATATAATAGAGCTGCGTAGTGTATGTACATATAATGTACCATGTGCGTAATCGAAATACCTCGAAACAAATTTTACTGTTTACTAAAAATTACACTCAGTTATATAAAACGTATTATACATAACTTTTGGATTACATAATATTTTTAGCCAAGTTAACGTTTGCTATAGAGCATACAGGAAAAATTACTGCTAAAACTTTTTATACGTTAAACAGCTCTCGATGTCAAAAAAAAATGTTTAACAACCATGCACTACCATTACACCCGTGACATGAATTTACGTTTCGGATAATTTCCTACCGCGACAATAATTTCGGTAAATACCTTTAATCCATTCAAAGTATTTACACTGAACGGCCGAATTTCTAAAACGCCATAATGGTGTTTTCGACTACACCACGCCGCATACCTATTTAGTTTATGATATTATTATTGTAAACTTATACCCGAAGTTTAATATTTTAATCACATAGTATAATCTATGTTCAGCGGTCGTAAGAAACAATTAGTGCGTAATTTGGAATGTTTCTTCTTGACTTCGATATTTGAGGAATTTATCTTATTGTTAATAATAATTTTGCAAATCTCGTATAAATCAAACATCCTATACCTAAATTATAAACTCATAACATTACGCTTTGGATCGTATAAACAATTTAAAAAATAGTTTAATGGAGCCAAAATAATAAACATAATTAATATTATGTACTCGTGTTATACTCGTTTAGGCGTATTGAGATCGTCAAGTTATTGATTCCCATTGAGATGAAGACAATTTCGATGATCACCCACTCGCCATTTCAAAATGATCATAATAATAAATATAATGATTATTCCATCTTCTCAATTCACAATTATTCTATACTAATAAATACCATATCCAAGTACTACACTGATGGGGTTATTAACATCTTTGCAATATTTTTCACACCATGGAATCTGTGGTTATTTAATTTTATGTTAATTTGTTCATCTCTATAAATAAACGTAGGACAGAGCCTGTTTGTTATTCATTGTTTTTGCCACCGGTGACTATAATATCGACTGGCTTCACAACAATTGTGAACGTTTACTGGTGGATCAAATACTGATCGCCTACTGGAATCCGTTGGGTTCAATGTTCAAGAAAAAAAATGTAGTTAGAAGAATGAATGAGTAGATCTAAAAATCAATATAATTGATTCATGCCACATATGAATGGGTAAAATAAAATACCTTTATTTGATGTATTTATGTAAAATTCTTCATTTATTTGTATGATATTTGACTCGTTAGATATATATCAATATACAGTACATGTATTAGTTTGATGTATAGAATACATCAATACATAATAGTATCTATACGGTCATGTGTCAATTGCTTCTGGGTGGATAAACCTCCTTGGTTCGTAACGACAAATGCATGCCCTCGTGAGTACCCAAACGTTAATAACCTGTTAAATGTACCTACTGTACTCCCAACTGCCTAAGTCGTCCCATGGTTTAGTGAAAAAAATAATAATAAATTAAAAAACTTTAAAAATTATAAATTATATGGCTATCGTTTTATTATATTAGATTGACAAAACAAACCAGTTTTTAAAAATGGTTTAAACTAATGATATAATCTAAACCAGTGTTAAATCTATTTGTTTTTGTTAAATGAAATAAAAAATATACATTAATTGTAAATATTTTCTCTAGGACACTCGCATTTATCACTGAAAACATACCGGAATAGCACGCTTTGGTGATTACCGAAAACATAATATATTATTATTATTATTATTATAACAATAAACACTGAAAATACCGGATACTGGATATAATTCAATATTATGTTTGTTTGTGTACTGAAAAATCATTATTGTTTATTATTAATAACACTATACAGGGTATACAACAAACAATAATGATTTGATTTACACAAAGTCTTCTTGACTGTGTAGGCTATTTGATTTGATCTAGTTATAGTTAGTTTTACAGTGAACCAACAGTGTTGTGTCAATAATAACCTTCCTGCTGTCCGAAACTTATAGGACATGTTATAATATTAGTATTATTATTATATTTATAAATAAAATAATACTTTTAACAACAAAACAGCTTTCAAAAACGTTTTTTCGGAAACAAAATTGAGTTATATTATAGTAGTGAGAGTTTTAAGTCTACGTCTACGCTTAGAATTTAGAGTTCCAGATCTAAAAATATAGATGGTATAAGAAAGTTTAGAAAGAAAATTTCTTTTTTTAAGATTAATGATCTTTCAAATAATTTCTGACAACAATTATTTACATCGGAGGACCCATTCTAGACTCTAGAAGTCTAGACGCGCCTTTGAACGCGTACCTTTAGTACTACTTAGAGTATGTAGTCCACTGTACGACTATACATAAATGCAATAATATACGACCGTGTTTGCAGTTATATGATTGTATGCCTATTGGTATCATTATGGTGCGCTCTTGCCTTGTACTATAAGTATACATATTCGTTAAGGAGTGCATCATACGAGTTCCGAAATTAATGACTTACATAATATTATATGGTGGATATAGAGTCGAATACGTACCGTAGTGTATCCTTTGACGTATAAGGTAGTGGGGTTCATGTGTTTCATCTGTATACTATTTCATGATTCTCGCAAACTCTATAATACTCAGCTGAAGTTTTTTTCGCAATCTCATATAATTAAATATCAAATAAATTAAAATATAATTACATTTAAAACTTTAGTAGTAACATTACTTTTGTCTTAATATCAAACCGTTTAATTTATAAGTTTTATATTTTCACGGCTGTCACTCTTGCTTGCATTACCATAAACTAAAATACTAAAACGATAATATTGAACTATATGAATAAAATTGTCAACTTGCAAGAAATATTTTGAGTCATAAGGATTATATACATATACGAATAAAAGTATACATGTTCAAGAGATATAATTCCTTATGAACCTACGTTCTATACATCTTTTACGAATTTCTCCTTAATTTAGAGCAAATGGCATCATATTAATCATGAAATAGGCATAAAAGCGAATAAATTCATATATAGGTAGTGTACTTATTATTTTACACTAAATGTTCGGTTTTTTAATATTTATGTCTCCAACAGTTTATTTGTTGAAGTTATATAATACGTATATATGTATATATTTATATATAGTTAGGTACCTACATTATGTATTAGAAATAGAAGAATTAAAAACTAATTGCTAATTATTTAAAAATATAATCAACAATTTTACGTGATTTTTTTCATAGTTTGTCACTCACAAGAGTCAATAGATAATCTGAATAAAAACTAGATCATTTTAGCCTTAAATCATTCTTAACATTCAGTTTTTTCCTAAATCTACAAAAAAAAAATCTAGTAGAAAAAGCTCGTTCATACAGATAGGATGTCGAAAAGTCCATTAAATTTCTAGGTATACTCGTATAATAAAAATATATAATTATATTATTTTAAATGTATATCAAAGTAATTTTAATATTACATATATATTCTGGTCCACGGACCAGTTCCGCGTTGCCATCGGCCAATAAGCAGGCCCGATAGGCTGGGAACTGATGTAATATAGTTTATACTTGTATTAAATATTATAAAATTATATTAATAGGAACAAATATTTGTGTATTGGCATTTTATCTGGAATCGTTTTAAGTTGATCAACATTTTTTTAATTTAAAATTAATTAGAAACGTGACAGTAATAAAATGTTTAAATTTTCCTTTTCAATTTTCTTTGGCATTAGTAATAATACGTAACAGCACATAAATTATATAGATTAACATTGTTAGTGAAAATAATTACAGTTTGTCGATAAATTTCTGTTTTTTACAGTTGAAATATATTAGTGGGTATTATGTTAAAAAAAAGTTGAATATAATTTTGGAAAACTGATTTCCAAAAATGTTAACCTATAGTATATAAAGGGATATCTCGTATGTTATGGTCAAATTTATTAGCTATTATTTTATATCTTTTGTCATAGAATATAGTATATTAATTTTAAACAAAATGTATTAAATTGGTACTGAACACATATATTGATAAAACAATATTAACCGTAACTATTTCTACGTACAATGATTGTTTATATTAATTATAACACATATATTTTCTAGTTTCTACGACGACCACTTCATCGAAACGTGAACGTTTCAAGATTTTTGCCTTTTCGCGAGTAGAGTAAACTATAAAGTGCGAGCAGGGCAAATGTTTATCTTGCTATTTTATTTGCGCATCATTGGTCAACACATGAAATCAGGATTCAAAGAGCCCCATGTAATTTCCACATAATGTTTAATCTGGTGTAACTAATGTTATGTTTAGTACTGATAGTGCACAATGCCTATTGTATTATCTAAGATCGTCTTTTGGGTGTATATCGTGTAACTTAAGTTATTAAAATATTAATCTATTAGTCACCATAATAATATGTTTATCTAGTTATGAAATTTTACTACGATAGTAAATACCCATTAAGAATATAGATTTTTCCGGATTTAACTCCTAAGATGTTTAAAAGGGGTAAAAATGGAAAAGTGGCTTAGCTCGAACCAATGCAGCTATTATTATATTCCTTGGGTATTTTTTCAAATCAGTTGAATCGATAAAAATATGTTCACCCATTTCTTTTCGATCGATTCAAAAATCCGTATTCTAAAAATAAAATAGTTTTTGATCAAAGTTTTGACTATTGAATTAAATTTTGCGTTTCGACTGGTATTTTGTAATCGAGAAAATTAGTTTTGATCTTTTTCTCAGTCTGTATACTTCAAATAGTCCACGAAATTAAAATATAATATTTTGTACGAACATTTAGATTTAAGAGCTTATCAAATTTATTAAATTATTCAATATAATGCAAAATAATAATGCCAAATAATATATTTAATGATTAGTTTGTTGAGCCTCAAACATATAAATGTTACGAAAAAATGTATTTGAGATTTTATCTAAAAGTTATAAGTAATATTAACTAATAATTGTAGATAAATTAATAAGTGTTTATTGTTAATTGAAATATATTTTTACAATTTAAGTTTTAACTGATAACTGATAGACCGTTTATGGTGACGTACTGATTTGAGAATATACCCTCAGATTACAATTTGGGCAGTAGTTTCGATTAAGATGTATAGAACCACTATACTACAGCGTATGTTGATTAATTAAAACTTTCAACCTGATGTTAATGACATTCATATAATCATAATACTGGATAAATCTATCAGTCTATTTTGCTGTTGATGAAAGCTGGTATAGAATTTTTTATCGAATATGGATGGTATACTCAATACTGTTATATAATTTGAGATAATTTTTTAAAACATATACACTAGATAAATTACAATAAAGTTCTCCTATAAAAATATAGATTATTTTTTATAGATATTAAAATTAATTTTACAAATTGACTATATTGAATTAGCTGAGCCAAGAAGAGTGGTTCAAGACTATATACTGTTTAAATAATTCTCTATTTTATTATTATATTTTGTTTATTATTATTTAAAAACAAAAGAAATCAGTCAATTTCCTAGCAAAAAATATTTTTTTATTTCAAATCCATTTCATTTTAGTTGAATATTTGTTGCGTTTTTGTTCAGAACGATTTTCATTCTGAAAGTATTTTATTTTTACTATCTAAATTCCATGTTGAGTTTCGAACTTTTATTTTCTATTTCAATAAATGGAACAATCAAAACATAGTTGCCAGCTGGATACATTTTAACTGAAAATTGAAAACGGAATCCCCATCTTTATTTCTGAACGATGAAATGATTTAGAACATAGATTTTGTATTTTGGTCAATTAACATTTCCATATAATTTGGGCTTGGAAATTGGGAAAGATAAAAAATAAATATTATATTAAAATATCCCTTGTAATCCCATTACTTTTAAATACCTCATAGTTAATTTTAATAAAAGCTTTTATTATTTATATACGTAATATATTTGTTAATAATTTTAATAAATTTAATAATTTTAAAGTCAACCATAGAATTTTTAACAACTGATGAAATGCTGGGACTTAGGAGCACCCTAAAGCCGCACTAAATGTGGCCATATTCTTAAATATCATCTCAATTTTACACTATAATTTTTCTTTTTTTCTATAAAACCGTAACTCCACATACAAAGTGTTAAGTAAAATAAAAATAATAAATATTAACATTAATATGTAAATTATAAATTTATATAAATGTTAAGATAAAAGTAATGATAATTAGATAAAAATAAATGTATGGAAATGTACATAAATATTAGTAATAACAAAATGTACTCATCAACAATCTTAAACATAGCATTTTATATTATACCTATTATACCTACCTATTAGCATAAAATTATAACAACAATTTTTTCTACTAAATAAAAAAAAAGTTTACTGGGATAGATAATATAACCATTTATATAATTTAATATAACCAAGAGCCTTAAAAGCTTTAAAAAATAATTATATGATGTTTAGGCTCGAACGAATTATTAAATTTAAAGTCAAGATCCAAGACAGTGTCGTATATACGCATACGATTGGAATCACTAACAACTAACAGTAAACTGTGGGAGATTGAGGACGAGTAAAATACATAACTTGGCATTTAGAAATATTTAGTGACAAATCCTGCATCTTAAACCAAGTTGTTTTAAATAATGTATTATATAGAATTTATTTTATTTTATAACAATTTTATTATAATTATTATTCAAAAGGTTAGTTATTGAATAACATACTGAATAAAGCTAAACATTTTACAAAATTATAGCTATATTTTTTTTTTTTTGTTACATTTTAATACTAATCTCTAATGATAAATTCTTAATTGAATTTTTGTTGCGTCTTTATTTTTCTACAATCATGATTATTGGCAGAATGAATTTCTATGTACAAATACTTTCAGTATCTATTGGAGTTTCGGTTCTCTCGATAGTCCGATAGTGAATTTACGTTGAATGTGGAGTTTTAGTTTTAAAAAATATTTACGTGCATGCGAAGCTACGGTACATTCAAATTATATTCGAATGATAATTCATTAATCTTAAATAGAATATAAGTTGTATTTTTAAGTAAAATACACATTTATCATGTATACGACAAGACTCTAAGTTCAAATCGAATGAATTATACTAGAAGATAGTATAAACAATTAATCGCTAATAGGAAAAAATTTGGTACAAAAATTGAAGTTGTAACTAAAATGCAAGCCCGAATGCATAGAACGATGAAGTAAAAAAAAAAAATCGCCAAAAATGGTTTTTTCCTAAAAATGTTTATAATCATTATGACAGAAAGTAGTAATCACTTTTTTAAAAATCAGTCAGAACAGTGAACAAAATATAATCGTTTTACCATTCTATTTGTAATATTTTATGTTATCAAGAGTGATTAATGTAAATACAGTAAAAACGCACCTTCAATTTTCTGATTGAATATGTTCTTACTTTTGATTGAGGCACATACGCGATTTAAAGCGAAAGAAAGGGTTTAATGGTACTTTAATGAGTATAGAATAAGTTTCTGAATTCAGAGTTTTGCATCCTGAGTTTCCTATTGAAACTTAAATAAATATTATAATAGCATATTTTGTTCACTAATATTACGGTCAGGTACAAAAAATTTAAAATAATATGATATTATTTACGTTAATGTTTAAGGTTAATTTTATTTTTAATATGATATAATTATTAACAACAATATTTATCGTCCGTTGAATATATATAATTAATATTATAAAAAACATGTTGTAATAAACATTGGTTAATTTTAAAAATTGTTAATATACCGATATGTATTATTATAATTAAACGCTTTTATTACTCAAAGTTTTGATTAAAATAATATCATAATAATAATAATTAACGCAATAAATATTTTTGAGTAGATCACGGACTTACGACATATTAAAAATGCTATGTTGTATTGTAGGTCATAGAAATAAATGTTATACAATGTAAATTTCAGGAACTATCCATTTTAGTTTTTCCTTTTAATATAGTTGATGATTACACTTGGACTAAATTATATAAAACCCAACGTCTTGAAAAATCAAAAAAAGTCAATAGACTTAACTCTTTGAAGTCATTTACTACAAAATAATCATAAATACATTTTAACTGAATTAAAAATAAATATTTAAATAAAAGTAAATAAACATTTAATATATATATATATAGCATTATAAAGATTGTATAATATGATTAATAAATTATCATTTAATTTGGGTTATAGTAGTTTAAGGTTTTTTCTTTTTTAAATGGATTGAAAGATATTTCAATGTAGGAATAAAATCGAAAAGGTTTGAATTCAACTGAAAAACTTTTAACTTAACAGTTACAACTATCATTCATGAATTTTGACTATTTTTCTCAAGTTATAATAAAACTATAAATGATATTTTCTTAAATTTTAAATATTTTTAGCGATATTATACCAAAAATGTAAAAATGTCAACCTTTATATGTCTCCCAATATGGTACCAAATTTATTTTTAAAATCTTATCACATCACAGATCGTTATCGAGTGATAATTCAGAATTTTGGAAACAAAATTATTTAAAGATCACTAGATTTCGTATGTAGGTATAAGATAGAAAAGGTTTATAAATAAAGAGGTTAAAATCATATAATATGTTTAATTTTTAAAAACTTAAAATTTAATCAATTGTTTCATCACTGAATTTCAGTGTTTAGTTATCAATTATGATCAAATAAACAATAAACATATTAGAAATTTATAAGGTTTACAGTTGTATAAATTACCTATGTATTTAATAAAAATGAAAGGATTTAGGTAATTTAGAAAAAATAAATATTTCATGACATGATGTGATTTATTATTATTATTTTTAAATTCCTAAGGATAATTGTAAATGCATATTATTTATGTAGTTTCAGAAATTCTTTTGTTGAAAAAATTATATTAATTAAATACATTATAGTCTGTAAATCTCTAAAACCAATAACACCAATACCACATTAACAGAAAAATAAATTTTATTTTAAATTCTTTATATTAGTTTTAGAAAATATATTTAAATTTATGATATAGTATTTTTAACTTTTCATCTTCAATAATTATTTAAATTTTGTTCAGAAATAATAATTAATAATAATTAATTACGATGTTTAACTTCAAAATCTATGTAAGTACATTAATTTGTAGTTATTTAAAAAAACATAGAAAATATAATTCATATATCTTTTCGCTGAAAATCACTTCTTATGTATACATTGATAAACTTGTTATTATCAGAGTTATCTAGTTTTACTTGTCGTGTTTTTTTTTTTAATATATAAGAAAATAGAACAATTTATTTTTATTCTTTGTTCAATTATTTACCTCATTGCTTTCTAGTTACTAGTATATAATAAGAAAATATAATAAAATCTTCTTCATTCAATAATATACCTCACCTACCCATATTGTAAAATTGAATTAAACTTGCGTGTGTACATGAACACATAACACCGTGGGTGTTCTATTTAGAGGTACAATGTGAGTTTTTCTATAGATTCTACTATTGAGTAAAAACAAAGTGTGTTTTCTCATGGTTTCAAAATCTTAGCGGTTGTAAATATTAAATAAACTATCAATATTTTATCAAATATGTAGTGATAGAAATCAAGATATAATAAGAAGTATAATATTATTATACAAAAACCTAGGCAGAAAAATCTAATTAACAGATTCCGAAAAATCACGCGAAGACTTTAGTGAGTGCCATCTAAATATATTACATACGGTTGACTATTGAGTATTTTCTTTACACCTTATAGTGATAACTTGCAGTTATGTAAGAGTAAAAATTACCCGATCATGGTTATTATGGCGAGATATCTGCAAACTGTTCAGTCTGTTTATCGTGGATCGCCATTCGCCCACGATTCTATACATTAATCCCGCTTTTCCTACTGTAAATCTGTAAATCACCCGTAATGTATTTTCTTTTCTTTTAGCTGTTCAATATTGCGAGTATCCTGTATTTTACACTATTCCCAGTTGGTAACTGCTTCTTTAATAGTCTGTAGAAGTCATGCTCGTAAACAAGTTAATATAGTGGTACACCATTCAATATAATATGTGTTGTACAAAATAGTCCTCATATAAATAATCAAAACATTTGTTGAGTGTGTTTCCTCGATGTGTTTCCTCGATGATCTTTGTGTTCACTCCTTTTTTTTCAGCTTTTTGTTTTTATAATATGATAGTATGGTAAAACTAGATAAATGTAGTAATATAAAATTCGTACTAGTATCACCAGATCAAAAGAGTAATTATATAAATTAGGTTAGATTTTTTAAATAAAATATGTTATATTACTTAACACTCATTTGCCATTATTGCGATGATAAGACTTTGTCGAAAATGTAAAAGTGTGTAATGTAGCCAAACCCACAAAACATGAAAGTGACCAAGAAAAGATAAAAAAGAATACCGATTTATCGCTATAACTAATATAAATAGCCGTGTATGCGTTTCTTATTTTCAACATTTCTATATGTTATAGCTACGAAATAAATTAGTTGATTTTGCATTTTGATAGTTTAAAATATTCACAAGTTGTGTCATATTGTTTGTAATATTACAATTGTATAGATACGAAAATCTAAAAGTAATTTTTCCAAGTCTAAAGGATGAAAATTTATCGAAACACAAATAAAATATTTTGTTCTAAGCAGCCATATAAAAAAAAAATATATATATATATATATATATATATATCAGTTATATATCAGTCCATACAGAGTCTGCAGCAGCTTTTATTTTCAGAAATATTACCGCACGAAATTGGTAGTACAATCGTTTGTACAATATCTGTATTGCGCGATAACTTTACGAATTGACAGTCGTAAGTAAGTTTAGCAGCTGATCCATGAACGTGTGTCATTTGAGTTCGTATGTCGGCCCAGGGAGTAAAAATGTTAAACGGAGGGGAAAGGCGAGCACCCCAGCTGTTTGTTTTAATATATTCCACCCGGCCTCGTAATATTTAATTCGCGCAAAGTTTATACGTATATGTTATACATTCCAAAAACTCCCCGAATCGGTTTAATTTCGCACAATGTATCCACGCGTTACAGGTAAAACTTTAAGTTTACGTACCATACAACGCACACATATCTCACATTAAAGTATAATGGACACATAAACCGGGGGCTGATGAGAGAATGAAGCCCATTCAAATAATATACGAATTCACGTCATGTGCGCTGCGTAAAAACACACGACAAGTGAGGAATTCATACAAGTGCGTTCCGAGAAAGAAACGATCATTTAAGAAGCGCATGAAAATGGTTACAGTGAACCTCGACAGTGACTAGCTAAGAACCGTGACCGTGGTGGTGTAAATGATTCGATAGTTATGACAGTGCGCAGTCACGCTGTCTAGCCGAGCTTGACATAGAGACCAATCACCATTGACTGTTATCGTAGAAATTCCGATCTGCTGTTATACTGCCAATACTATATCAATACAAAACATTCAAAATATATATCCTGATCGCCAGAATTACGAAGATATAACAGATACCCGCTATAAAGTTACCATTAATAACTGCATGAATCGGCTAAATATATGAAATATGCAAAAAACATAATTTTATTAATTTATACTTTAAGTAACTTATCCATTAAAAATCATTATAGTTACAACTTTTTAAAACATTTTGTTACTCTGGGGATCAGAATCCTGAGAAGCTATACAAATAATTACGCAATATTAATTATCTTTAAAAATTATAAAATAAAGATGAAAGTGGTATATTATTATATTAAGTAAACTTTAAATTTTATCTTGAATTAATAAATTTTTTTCAAATTGAAACTTTCTGCGGATCAGTTTCTGTGCTATCAAAGTTTTATACGTTTAAAATAAACATTCTGGACAGATACACAAAAAACCCCGGTCAAAAATTACTTTAAACTACTGAGATTTCAAAAAAATTTGATCTGAGAAGTATTTAAGTTATAATGATTATGTTTTTGTATGGTATATAGGTAACACTCATATAATATTATTTAGTATAGTAACTTAAATTTCAAATTTGTCTTGTTTTTATTAATAAAATATTTATTCGTTATACATACTAATTGTATGCTGTCAAAATGGTCAGTTATTTTCATTATTCTAATTTAATATACATAATTGAGCCTTTAGTTTAATGGTTTAACTTATCCATTCACGTATGATATTGTGGAAAACTCAATACGGATAAAATCTTATGCCGATATTAAAATAACACATTTACACTTGAAACTTGGAAAATAATTTCTATGAAAATCATCGAGAAAAAATTATTAAATAATATTAGAATAAAGTTTTATTTTTATTTTAAAAAATTCGCTTAGCAAATGTTTTAAATGAAAGTCAGTATTTATAATTTTTTTTTGTTATTTGCTTTTTTAAGATGTATATAGTTTTACCCTCAATCTGGGTTAGTCTAATTGGACTATTTCCAATTCGGGCTAAAATAAATATAAAGCTTATTCATTAACTCTATTATAAAAAATGCATATTCACGTTTTGATTATTATAATTAAAAAAATAATAAAATTATTTAATTTATAACCAATTAAAAATTAGGTGTGATTCGTTTTAACAATTTTTCTATAAACTTAAAAAAAAGTGATGAAGGTTATTGAATAATTAATTATACGAATAAAAAGAAAATTTATTATTTTTCATTAAGGGGTTAATAGCCATAATTTTCTGTTTCTGTCTATCACACACATAATATATAGGAATTTAAAAGTATTCTATTTTCAACGTACTGATTATTCAATAAAATATGCGATAAAAATTTTGAAAATTGATTTATATTCTTCCTTTAGTCTACTTAAGATAGACTTTCCCGCTTTTTTATTTTATCTTTAAAAATTTCACATAATAGAATTAAACTAATTGAAAACAAAAAAATTAACAAAACTTAATTTTTATTTAAGTTAATTACAACATTTCAAAAATGTTAGAAAGTCAATCTAAAGAAGACTTCGCAACGAATTTAAATCAGTTTTTAAAATTCTTATCGCATTAATTGATTGATCGATATGTTGGAATTATAAAATATCTTAATTTGTATATTGCACGTGTGTTAGTCAGAGACAGAAAATCATGGCTTAAAATTACCTTAATTAAAGATCGTTCGAGTGCGTACATAAACAAAAACCATTTATAATCCTTCACATGGATATATCAACAAATCATTAATCTGAACAAAAATATAAAAATTACCAAGGTATTTACCTATACATCTTAATTAAGGTTATATACCAGAATCAGAGTTTATAATACCTTCAAACCCTTTTAGTCAAAGAGATTATTATACAAAGTTATAAATATTGTCAATTTCATAGTTTTCGATTTGTAAGTTTAAAGTTTCTAGTAATTAATTAAATTTTTTTAAATATTAAAGTACTTAATATAATCATATCTACCCTATTTAATTTAAGAATATTATTTAACAATAATAATATCAGTTATAATATATGAACTCATTTTGACTACTACACAACGAACTAGCTTAGTTATGTACAATATATTTTTAAAGAGCTAAATTAAGTTATAAGATTAGGACTGCCAATCCCAATGGATTGGTATGTAAATCCATATTTCGACTAAAATATGATAAATTAATTATTTTAAATAATTTATCCTTTACTAAATTAGACATTCCACATTTCATAGAATTTTTAGAAAAGAACATTGGTAAAACTATGCCAGACCATAGTACTCTCAGAACAAATTATGTTTCAACTATATACGAAGAAATACTACTTAAAATTCGTGATTTCATTCAAAATAATTCTATTTGGTTTTCTATTGATGAATCTACTGACATTGAAGGCAAGTTTATTGAAAATATGATCGTAGGTAAATTGAATTCCAAACTTTCTGAGCCAATTCTTATATTGTGTGAACATTTAGAAAAATGTAACCATAAAACAATAGAAAAATTGTTCAACGATTCAATAAGCTTAATTTAGCCTAATAATATACAACATAAATAAGTTTTACTATTTGTGACAGACGCAGCTCCGTAAATGATTAAAGCTGCGAATAGTGCATATTATTATTTAGAAGTTCTGTATCCGAAAATGATTCACTCAACTTGTTTAGCTCATACCTTACATCAAATAGCTGAAACTGTCAGATGTGAATATCCCGATGTTGATTTATTATATTCAGCGATAAAACGAATAATACTAAAAGCTCTATGTAGAAATTAAAATATTCAAAAATAACTATTCAAATATCTTATAACTTATAATTAATTAATACGGATGTGCACAGTTTACAAGAGAAGTTACGCCACCGCAATCATGCTGCGAATCATTTTGGTCTTGTGAACAAATAACCATGATTTAATCAGAGTATGATTTGCTGTATAAGATAATTAAAATGAAAATATTTATGTTCCATTTGGAGAGGTGTTACCAGAAGTTGAAAACCATTATACCAAAAGAATAAATGTAAGTACGTTCCCAAACATGGGTATACGTCAATTGTGCCAGAAGTCACTGGTTAGAAAAAAAAAATAAGATTTAATATGGTTTTACGTACATTAATTTGAGCCTAACGAAATTGAAGTACGAAAAATGTTATAACTGAACTAAGTGTAAAAGTTGAAATTAAACCATACCGAGATATGCGTTACTGTTTACATTTTTGTGTGCATATACGTTTTCTAACCACAAGCGATAATATTTATAAATTGGTTACAGACGAGTACCCGTGAATGGATATATATTATATAATATCTATAATATGTTTCAATTTGTGAAAACGAGTTACCATTAAAAAATATGAAATAACTATTATGCTTTTCTCGGCTTATCATTTTATATTATGTTTGATTTTACAAATAATTTTATATTAAATCATTATTATTATGCTTGAAATTACTAGCAAGTTATTTACATCAGATTACCATTTTTTTTTTATTATTTTCATTTTTAATTTATTTCTGTATATTTCATTACAATACAATTTTTAAAAATTTGCATTGCAATATATTCCTGATGTAATTGTGCAGTGGATAAAAACCTGTATACCTATTAATTTGCGATTAACTCTCCAGTGCGAAAGATGTATGCATTTCGGGTAATCTGGAAAAGTTGGCACAATCGACCATCATCACCAAGCATTTGGTATAGACGCACGAGAGGTCACCAAGTAGTGAGTTTACCCACGTAGTGCTACTATAACTATATAAATATAACCGCATTTAAGTAATTTGTACACATACTCTGGGAAGGGTGGCAAACAAAATTACTTAACACTTTTTATGTATCTAAAGTATATTTTTTGTTGTACGCTTTGTACGCTACGACCACAGAAGAAGACTGGAAATAATTGTTACGGGACGCAGAATGATCTTTTTTTTTTTTTTAAAAAAAATAAAGAGAATAGGAAATAGGGTCTAATTATCGAGATAGCCAAATTAACAAAAAATCCTGGCATCAGCAGCTGCAGTAAAGATGAAAATAAGGATTATTTTTTTTAAGTTTATAAATGTTATATAATAATTATTCATTTTATTTTACAAGTTTATTTTGATTTGGTTCATTTTTTTTATTTCGAAGTATAAACAATTATATTATACGTAAATAATCATTTTAATAATTTGTTTACATTTTATCTTTAATAATTTAATTTTAATTTTTTTTTTTAATAATAATAATGTAAAGATTTTAAATTTTTATTTTTGCATTATATTTATTATGAATAAAACTAGTTTAATGGTGGCAAATGAAGCACTATCATTACCATGTCCAGCCAAAAATGTAACACAGTAGTGCGGGTCCAGTATATGTATTTGTTTCATATTATGCAATACGCTCGGTTGGTGCAGGTAAAAGCTCACCTGTGTTTTAAACACATTTGAAAACTTTCCGTAAAATCAATTTTACCCTTCGAATAATTAGATAGATGATAGTATATAGCATATGTGTATCCGAATTTTAATAAATCTCAACGGGATTTGGATTGTAAATTATTTTTTTTATGGAAGGGAGAGTTGACCGTAACTTAACTCGAATATACACATTCGTATAGTAACACAACGCGGAAAATTATGAAAAAGAGAAACTATTTAATGATTATGTAGTAAGAATGTCACTGGTTATTGAAATGTTTAATAAAAATAATAACTATAGTTTTAAAATCAATTGTTGTCTGTTTTATTTTCAATTTTTTTTTCGTATATTGTACAATAGTTTTTTTTTTCAGCTATTAACACGTACACATGGAACCAAACGAGTCATACAAAAAGTTTCCCTGACGATATCCTAGCGGTCTCGTACGAAGATGGCAAATGGAGCAAACCATATTATGATTGTGGTGGTGGAAACATATGGATGCTCACATACACCGTACCATTTTTCGCTTTTAAGGACGGAAAATACTTTTTCAAGTAAGTATAACCACTGGAATTTTAGGGTTTTAGAGTTTTTCTTGATTATTATTTGTTACTATTTGTTCCCGGCCCCAATGATAGCGTTCGAGTTTGACTAAGAAATTATTTACAGTTAAACATTGTTACTAATGAATTTTGTATAGGCCTAGTAACTCTCATTACCCGTACTGCAAAAGGGTCGTGAGTCTATCCCCCGGACAAATAATCCGATTGCGGTTGAACACGTCGAAAGTTCTACTTTAGCTGCAGTGTGTTTATATTAAGCTACGATGTTATCTCTAGATAACTACGGTTAACCTCCAGGATACCAGCAACCGAAGTCCTTAAGATCTTTTTTGATGATACCCCACGTATAATAATGATAAAGGTGACAAGCATCTCGTGTGAAGGAAATATGCTGTTGCATTAAATCCTAGTCGTTTTATCGTAATGCGAGAGCGGTTTAATATAATTGCATTTCAGTCACTACCTACTGAATTAGTACTTTATGTAGTATGCTTTCAACTGATTTCCGCCTCTTGAATATTATCTACAACCAATTATTTTACTTCGATTTGTATCACACTTTGGGTCCTGTGTAATGTGTACTGAAAGCGGTGGGAATTATCGAACCAATTTAATATATTGTATACTAAACAAATATTTACTATTAAAGATGTTTATAAAACACGTTATTCTTACGGCCACTGTTCGCGTATTGACTGACGTAATTTTATCATAATCGATTTTTGATTATAAAAGTGTCCAGACGAATCGGAGGTTTGGTAACAATCAATAGATATAATAATGTGATAAAAGATTGGTTTTAAGTCTTAACATGCTTATAAGCAACACAATCGGTCAATATAGGTACTGGTTTGTTATAGCCCCGCCGCAGCGAGTGAAAACTTTATAGCCCCGCCACTTAGGTTTGTTATCGCCCCGACATTCATATATATTAAAAATGTTCATTTATTAACGATATATATATATAAAATATTTAAAAAAATTTAAATTAAAAAATTGAATAATAATAAATATAAAACAGTGATATGATTAAAAATATTCATTTATTGACGATATATTGATAAAATATTTAAAAAAAATTAA